>JAMPIV010018574.1:0-176577 GCA_024509875.1 Oreohelix idahoensis | reverse complement strand
GGGGTCATGGGTGGGCCCCCCGTCCGAGGTTGCTGCCGCTAGAAAATTTGGGCCCAATAGTAGAAGCGGGGGGTGCGGGGGCGGGGGAGCCAGGGGTCGCGGTGGAGCGGGTTTCGGTTCATCGTCGACATGAAGCGGGCTCGGATTTGGGACACTTTGTGAGGTGGGAAAGACTGGGTTGTTGCCTGCAGGGTGGTGTCTATGGTTCCGCCCCCTGCGGGCGATACCGCGAACCAGCACCTATGGAATGTTCGGGATGGCCGGTGCACATGGCAGCGGCGATGTGTCACGGGGGCGGCCATGTGGAGTCTCGCCCGGGGCGTTTGGGGGTTGGGTCGGGGGTGGGGGGGCCCGTATAGGATCGGGGGGGGGGGGTACGGGAGGGAGGTTTGCGGGTTCCTGTGGTATGATCGGGGAGGAGCCGATTTGTCCGGGGAGTTGGGACGCGTGGAGTGCTGGGGCGCATCGCGTCTCTTCGGACGGGCCCGCATGGTCTTGGGTGATTGGCGTGGGGGGTCCCAACCAGGCCCCCCGGAGGGCCTAGGCCACATTGGGCTTTCAGGGCCATTGTTGCGGGAGATGGGGGGGCGGACCAGTGGGGGGGGCATGCCTTGCCGGATCCGGGGAAGGTCGGGCGATAGTCTACTTGATGCCCGGACGGGCGGCTTCCATTGCGGGTATATTTATGGGGAGGGCGGCCGGGCGAAACGGGGGGTATATACCGGGGCCGCCCCCCGGGAGCATCGGGCATCGACGGAGCTGCGTCAGCGTCGCGGGGGGGAGCCTTGACCGCGCTGGTTTTTAACTCTGAGCGGGCGGGGCCTCGCGGGGGGCCGGCCCGCAGTGGGGGGTCGTATTGGGCTGGGGATGCACGACTACTGGAATATGTCGGCTCGGGAGGGGGGTCTACTGTGTACACTACCGGCTCTGTTGTTCGAGCGAACGGGGCGGTCGGGACCTTGGTATCCTTGTTGGGGCGGAATGTATTTGCCAGAGGGTGGTGGTTGGCGGCGGCGGCCACCAGCGAGCGTGGCAAGAGAGGCTCGACCATTGTGGCAGGGCGGACTGGCACGAGCGGGTGGGTTGGGGGCATGCTGTGCGGGTAATAGGGTGTGTCACCGGGGGGTTTTTACGTGGACATGGCGACGGGGTGATGGTCTTGCGGGCGGGGGGTCTGAATGGGGCCGCCAGCGGTGTCTTTCCTGGTCGGAGGGCGGGTGGCGTGTATGGACGGCGTAGGACTCGGTGGGCGCCTCGGGGCAGTGCATCGTGGGGTCGCTACCAGGGGCCGTGGGGCCTGCCCCGAGCGGATCGGGGGGCGTGGCTCTTGTCGGGGGTGCCGCTGACTGTGCGCATTGGGAGGGGGGGTGTGGTGGGCGCCAATAATGTGAAGGTCCGGGGCTGGGCCGCTTGTGAGCTCAGCGAGAGGGGATCCGGGATCTGAGAGTAACGGTAGGGCGGGGTGATCAGCTCTTGCTACGGCCTGCGAGTCCCAGGGGAGAAGGGCTGTAGGTTATCGTTCCGCAGGGGGACGGCCGTGCGCGGTCTGCGGGTGGGGGCGGAACTGGGTACATGAGGGGCGGGTGGTCCGATCTTGGAGCGGGCCCGTGCTTTGGGGCGTGTGGGCTGTAGTTCAGCCTC
Organism: Oreohelix idahoensis; assembly: GCA_024509875.1. Classification (NCBI taxonomy): domain Eukaryota; kingdom Metazoa; phylum Mollusca; class Gastropoda; order Stylommatophora; family Oreohelicidae; genus Oreohelix; species Oreohelix idahoensis. The sequence goes on along the minus strand of JAMPIV010018574.1, from coordinate 174,936 downwards.
TGCGGTGTTTTTCTTGGATTAATAATTCGGGCTGTATTGGTGAGTAGGGGTGTGGGGGGCACCACGGGGTTTCTTCCTGGTGTCGGGGTTTAGGCCAAGGGGAGCTAACGGAGGCTGTCTCGGTGGGGGTGGGGTAATAGATTTGTGGGGCCAAGGGATCCCGCTCGGGGGGGCCTGGCGGGCTGGCGAGGCGGGGGCCCTCGTCCCGCCTGCGGATGGGGGGGGGGGAGCGCGGTTGGCTGCGGTAGGGTTGTCGGACGGGGCGCGTGGATGCTCCGCGGCCTGGGTGCCACGTGGTGCGGCTGCGCGGTCGGCCTGACAGAGTGGCGCGTTCGGGGGGTCAGGGCGGTCGTCCCCACTCGAGGTACTCTTTCACTGTGGAGACGGGGTTTCTCGGGCGTGGGGGGGTATAGCGGGGGCGTGGCTGTACAGCTAAGGAAGCTTGGGAGGATGCCCGGGGACATGGGTGCATGCTCGCCTGCAGGGGATGGGTCGCTGCTGCTGGGGGGAATACCCGTGAGCCGCCGCTAGGACACTGAACACTGGGCGGCTTACTTTATAATGGGCCTTGGACGCTGGGTCCGGGGCCTGCTGCACCGCTTGGGGCGGGACTCGGCAGTGTGCGGCCATGGGGACTAGGGCACGACTGGGGGGCCGGCGCCTCGGGGGGGGGGGGGGACGTCCGGAAGGCCGTAGCAGGTCATGGGGGTGGGACTGTTCTTTGGCGGAGTGGGGCGTAGCTTCGCTGCTCTGTGGGGGGCAGCATCGCGGGGGGCCGTGCCAATGCGCCTGCCTGCCCCCCGGCGGCGGCAGCAGGCGCGGTGGCCCCGGCCCGGGGAGGGGGCCGGGGCTGCAGGGCCTCCTGGGGGTCCGCGGGCGCGCGCTCACAGGGCTTGCCCGGCGTGGCGTCGCAAGCACCCGGCGCGGCAGGCGGGATGATGAGGGGCTTTCGGCCGCCTGATGTATGGGGGGCGGACCCCCCCCTCCCGGACAGAGGGGTCCCCGATGGGTGTGGTTACGCTGCGGTAGGGTTGCATGTGTGCCTCGGGCGTTTCCGGGCGGCTGGCACTACGGGCACGGTGGGGCGCGAGCTGTGCGCGGGGGCCCCCCGGGGCGTGGGGGGTTCATTTGGTTATTGATAGCGCGCCCCCCCCCACAGCCCGTACCGGTCTGATAATTTGCCATACGTCACGACCGACGCCCGGGGCCGGTCTGTATGCAAGGGCTTATAATCGACGGTATGGTCATTATAATATACGCCGGTCGAGATAGTTAAACATCTATCAGCCCAATTTTATGCGGGGCGGCGGTGGGTGATGGGTCCTCGAGCCGCGCGTTAGGAGCTTGTGTCTGCATCGTTTTCGACTGTCAGCCGGGCTGGGCAGATAGGGAGTTCACTGATAGCTGCTGCGGCCCTGCGCTGGGAGATAATGACTGTGTTTCACATTTGCAGCAAAGGGTTGGTATGGTATGAATCAGCTGGCGCGTGGGCTGCACCACGATGCCATCGTCTAATCATCCATCCATGCCATCACATCTTTTCTGTCTGTGCTCCATATGGAGCAGGTAAGCAATATACTGCAGCTGCCCCCCCAATCTGCTGCATGGAAGCAGGCACCAAATACTGCCAGGGCGCGCGGCTGCATGTGGTGGCAGGGATACGTCCTGGTGGTGCATGACGTAGGTGGCCAGAGCTCACCAGAAGCTACTCTACCCGCATGGGGGATGGGCCGGATGGTAATACCTGCTGTCCTCTCATTGTACGCGAGGTAGGCTGGCTGCGCGTGCGTAACTCGGGCAAAGACACTCTGGAACCTGACGTAATCTTACCTGGCTGTTACGATAAATGTTGAATCGCACATCCTGGAAATTTGCGCTTAACGTGATGGTATATGACCGTAACGGACACAAAATTCTTCCTCGGGTTTTGAAAACAGCAAACGACATTGGTTGGATGGGCTTGGCGGGAAATCAGTATCGTTGGTAGTGGATAAGAGGATAATCATAAATTTGGGCGGGCAAATAGCAACATCATACAAATAAAATCCCACGAAGTTTACTATGTTACCAAGAAAGTCGTCCCGCCGATGGGGCCTCTGACGAAAACTAGAGTCGGGAGAGGAACATGTGGTTCAGGGAGTGATTGCTCGCGCGGTAGGCTTGGCGGGATAGATATTGTCGAGTCCTGTGCCTGGACTTAGTAAACTATCAAAACGCTCGAGCGGGGTAGAAGTCTACTGGGTTGACATGTGGTGGGTTGGTCAAATTGGCGCGCTGTTATAGCCAAATAGGGTCGAATGGATCGCGCCTCCCTCGACAGAAGAAGGAGCGGAAAACCCGATACTTAAAAAAAAAATTAAATAAAAAATACGGGTACTCGCACATATTGTCATACTGAAAAAAGACCTCCAGCGGAATGGCACACTTGTCGAAAGCCTCATAGCCACATCCAAAGCTCGTGAGAAAAGCATTAGCTGAATCTGCTATATAATTTGATTTCCCATTGAGTGAAATCTAGAAACTGATATCTGAAGGGTGCTATAAAGGTTCACGGGTGCTGATCCCGGAGGTGAGTCTACTAAACTAACGCTTGGGATTGAAGCCTAACAGACTGACTGTGTGATTCATGGACCACCTCTGCATTCGCCGGTTATATAGCAGTGTGGCTTAACCTGTTAATCGTGTAATGTTAGGATCTTGGGCATTGCCTCACCTGATGTATGACGAGAAAGGTCTGCAGTTGGAATGACCGGAAGAATGAGATAGACGCATACGTGGATGTATTCATGTGCATGTTGGATCAGGGGGGGGGTTTGGTGGTTCTGGGTCTACCGGTGTTGGGGCCTTCGGGGTTGGGGGTTGTTTGTCTGCCTGCGGCCTTGACACAGGGTAATTAGGTGTGCGGGTATTGGTTGTATGTGGGTCTGTGTGCTGGGTGTATAATCTGCTTGGGTGGGGTGGGGCGGGTTTGGCCCATGGGTGGTTGGTTAGGGTGTAGATATGTAAGAGGTGATAGTTGGTGGGATGGGGCAGGGGATAATTTATTAATACGTGCGGCAGCGGCTTGATCTCCAACGATGGTTTTTGAGGACACCGGGGAAACGCAGGAGACGGGGGCGCCGTCCAGGAATGGGTCTGACTGCTCTGCCGGCGGCGTCTGCTTACCCTCCCTGGAACTGGGCCAGTATTAGCGGCCGGTCCCCCGGGGCCACGGGGCAGGTGTCAAAGTATTAGTTGGTGATCGCGAGAGGGCGGGGGGGGGTGTTCGTGTGCCTGGGGGGGTGTTAGTCCATCTGCCATGCGCCGCCCTTGGGTGCTGCGGGTTGCGTCCGGCTTCCGGGGATTTTGGTGATGGGTATTGAGCGGAGTGCGGTGGGCGCGCCGAGGTTTGGGGCATTTGTGGGTGCGGTCGGCGGCAGTTGGGTGTGTGTGGTGGGATTGGGCCGGGGGATCAGCGGCGGCTTTTGTGGCTGTTTTAGCGGCTCTTGGAACCGCCCGGGAGCCTGGCCCGGGGCAGTGTTCTGCGTAGATTATTCTTGGAGCGCTATTTAAGGGTGCTGGGGCGTTGCGCTGGTAGCGCTTTGCGGCCTGGCCGTGGCCGATGACGGGTCGGGTTATATGGAGCGCTTGTTTCTTGGGGGTTGGCGATTACCGGGCAGGGGCTACGTTGTCATGGATGGAGATACTTTGGTCTTCTCCGTAAGTCTGTAGATCCGGGCCGTGGGAAGTCGACCTGGCCTAGGGGGAGGCGTAAATCGCGGGCGGGCTCGGGGGGGAGCTGGGGGGTGGTTGTGGGGGTCTACATGCATATATACTTTCAACTATATCAACGTGGATTGGGGTGTGTGGTCCGGCATTAGGGATCCAGTATATTTTACTGATTCTTTTTGGTACTCGGTCTTTCTTATGGGGGTCGGGAGGCGAGTTGTAGATGGGGGCCGCCGTGGCGCTGTGGCGGGCGCGGGTGGGCTTCTGAGGGTTTAAGCCGGGTTGGACCGCGTGCTCATGCGGGGGCGGTTAGTGTGGTGGGTCTGTTTGAGTGGGGGGGGGGTGTTTAAGGGTGGGGAGCATGGGGATGGGGGTCGTCCGTGTTTTTTGGTCGGAATTCTTATGGTTGTTTTGGCTTTTGGTAGGGCGTCGGTGGATTACTGCTATAAAGCACTGCATGATGAGGTTTAACGGGTATTTGGGCATAAGAGCTGATCGTATGTTTGGAAATTTTGTGGCTGAGCGTATGTTGGCGTCTAGAATGAAGGGGGAGAGATAATTGACGGCCTCTGATTCTGGGCCGCTTCGGTACGGGTGCGGATAGGGGTACCGATAGTGGGTCTCCTGAAGAAAAAATCTTTAACATGCAGTGTACTCAAAGGGAAGGCTTATGACACGGTAATTTCGTTGTCGTATGAAAGTTCGATGATGCAAAAGAATTTCGGGGAAGCCATATGCTGGCGGGGGCTCGACTTGGGGCAATACAGTGGCTGGTGGGGGACGAATTAGTGCGGTTGCAGATGGCGTGGTGCCCGGGGGCGTCGCATGTGCCTGGTAGAGGGGCCAGGGGGTACCGGTCTTTGCACGCGTAAGATAGGGGTAAGTCTGCGGGGATACTAAGTGCCTTGGGGGGCTCGGCGGATTTCGAGTAAGGCGGGGGGGGCGGGTGGGGCCTCCCTTAGTGTGAAGCTCCGGCGGGCGGTTATCCTGGGCCGCGGCATGTGCACTTTGCTTCGGGGACAAGCCCGGTCACTCCTGTTCTTGAGCCGCTGGACGGGACGTGTATGACCATCACGAAAGTGATAGTTTACCTGCATTTTGAAACTAATTCTGATCGGATGAAGATTACCTGCGTGGAATGTGGGTGTTCATCGTATTTAATCCAGTTCTGAACGGTCAGATCTAATACGTGGATCTCGCTCCTTACCTATAGGGATCACAAGCGGGAAATTTCTCCGTTCGCGTCTGTAAAAACGAATGGAATCTTTTAGCGCCCAAAGACTCCGATATAAATTTGGTTATAGACCTCAGAGTACTTGTTCAAATACTCTTGAGTGGGATGAATTGATCATTTGCGATTGCAAAGGATGTAGACGTGATATGGTTGCACCGCGGGGGGGAGTGAATTGGACAGAGGATCGACTAACGGGGGTGTAATATATTGCCGTCCAAGGAGATACTTTTAGGGATGCGGATACATAATGAGTAGGTGCGCGTTGTGTACTTGATAGCGCCTTAGACCGCGGGGCATCACCCTCCATAAAAATTGACTTGCGAGACAGGAGGGGAAGCCGGCGGATCAAAAGGGTAAATATACGATGACAGGAAAGATGGGCGTGAGATCGGAGGAAAGGCTAGAGACGCTTTTGGGGGGGGAAACGGAGGGAAAAGTGCCCGTTGCCCAAGTTGAACCATAAAAAAGTAAAGCCAATATCGACAGAAGGGGACCCATATGTGTATGGGGTACGCCACAGTCAATGATTTATATTGGTCGCTTTTGACGCAACCCTAGCATACCCCCCACCAGCTTTCATTGCCCGGGTGGGGGTTGATATTCAGCGCATATTCACGCTGTTGGGTACGATATGGTCATTTACTAATATTTAATAATGTTGCATTTTTTTCTTTATTTTTTTATCGTTATGGAATCATAATCATAACTATATGGAGTTGCGCCACGGAATGGCCCATTTCTGTGCAAGTGTGCCACATGTGAAAATCCGATAGTGGGTATTACATTTTACACGCACGGATAGATAATATATTGTGACAGAATTATGACTAAATGGACCTGTGGGTGATGGCTTCACATCAGCAGACGTTCTGGTCTGGTGGGTTGCGATAAAAAGTGTCGCATTTGGGGCACATTTCATATAAAACAAACTACCGAACCTCGAGACGAAGGTGGGATTCAGAGATCTACGTGTATGTGAACGAGAGGGACATTTGGTGGTAGCACTGTGTCTTATATATAATTCTGGGTAACGACAAAATTTTGGACCGCACCCAGGGGACGGAGAATGTGTATGGGGGGGCTGGGCTCAAAAATCAATGTAATTGGGGGGTGTAGTAATCACTTGGAGTAGAGACGTGACGGTCATGTACGTATCTGATAAACCATTCTGCCCATTACCGTGAATGAACGCATGCAGCTAAATTGTACGTCTACCCTTGGGTAGGGATACTTGTGATATTCTAAATTTATAACATAAGCACCGTGATATTGGCCACCAAGACAATCATATTATTAGCCGCCTCTCAGACGCGCAAGTGTGGGTGCCAGTCAAGTCAGGCAATGCAGTTGGCTCAGTGTGAAATTATGTCACAGAGGGGGGTATTGCCCCCCCCTGTGGTCCAGTTTTTCAACCCTATGATATGGATATGTGGTAGTGACAGTTTAGGCGTTTTCGCCCACATATCATTTTGAGCCAGCTGACGCTGCTCGGAGTCGGGGCGTGGCATTAGGGAGGGCGTCGTTGCGGTGGAATGTTTGAGCGGCGGCTTGTGGGCTTTGTCTGGGACATGGTGTTGGGTGACGGGAACGTTGGTGCTTCGGGTTAGTGTCGTTTGTCGTTTACTGACCATTCTCAGCGATTATCGGTGCCATTAAATATAATCATGTTTGGGATTTGGCTCATTGTACCCCACCCAGCACATAGTCAGGGTTCTAGGGTATCATCTTAGTGTCAGGTAAACTCCTAGCAAGGGGCGAGGCAAGGACAGATCAAGTGGGCCGGGTGTCTGGGTTGGTTTTCTGTGGTCCGTGCAGCGGCGGTGGGCCTACGATTTTCGAATGTTAAGTGGGGGCTGAATGCGTTAGGCTGGGTGGTGCTATCTGTTGTTAAAACCAACCTTGGTATATGTTGCATGTGTTGGTCCGGAGGGATCTGACCTGTCGGTATGATGTGGTTGTTGTGTCAGTGTTGTGTCCAGACGTGGGTAGAGAATAGATTTTGACACATGGCCCATACTTTGATTGCAGAGCTGTGAGTTTCTGTTGTCAACAAAGCAGTGTCTATTCAGTTGGTGACTTTACTCGAGTGTAATCTGTGCAGTACTCTGTGACAGACGACCACACCATTAATTGCCCGCCCAGCACGTGAGATCGGGGTGGGGACCACCATAGATTTATTTCAGCACCTCGAGAGCTTAGCAACCTACTAAAGCAGGTCCCAGATGAGGTGAGCCTCTGGTCGGCGCTGGAACATTCACCATAGCACCGTTTTAGTTACTAATTGACCCTCATAAAAAAATATTATCCCAAACCATTTTCTGGACACACATTCTGGGCATGTAGTCAAGTCCTCATATAGACAGGAGTGATGAGTGTTGAGGGACAACAGCCCATAAACTATGCAGCGTCCTCCTATTGATGGTCCATCCAATCCTTCACCCAAGTAGATGCACCCGACACTAGTAACCATCGAGTTACATACCCAACTATCTTACAGTTACCCTGCGCCACAATGTTTAACTTGTACACTCATTGCACATGGGTGGATGAACCCATCCAGGAAAGTGGCATGGGCCGGGACCACCTTTTCAGCGAATCTCTTAAAGACCATTTTAACATTACGGGGCACCCCCGTAATCACCCCTGAGACCCACCCATACTCAAACACCCATAATGGACACCTTAACCCCTTGGAGTCAAAATAACCCCCCTTATCAACCTATAACGTAGAAGCCTATACCTAGTTCCAGTGGGGACGGGTAACAACAATGAGTTCTTACTATTGTTATTAGGAGGAGGGGGGTTCTAAAGATATTTACTGTGGGTAGATCCCATTAACCGATGTAACACACCACATCTACACTAGCTCATTACACCCGAGACAGTCTCAACCGTATACGTCCTGCACATCTCATTACAAGAAAATCCATATTGATCGTGTGTGAGTGTTAGTTGGTAGCAAGAAATGGCCTCCCTGGATTTGCTACAATATCGACTACTATCTGTTTCTGTAGCTGTCACATACGCCGGGCCTCTCAGCCTTGGACACGCGGTGACGCCCACTGTCAAATGCTGGTCAATCCATAGCCTGACCACTCATTAATTAGGCAGTCCTTGTCCAGTGACAATTATGACATTATGTTATAAAATCATTCAACATATACAATACCCCCCCCCCCCCAAATTTTTTATTCTTATATATTATATATTGTGGGGATGGGCATTATAAAATGAGAAGGATTATAATAGCCTCAGGAGCACTAGATGATATGTTGTAGGAAGCTCCAGGTGCCGCCGGGGCAGTTAGAAATCAACAGTTTTGGTGGGTTTGTTTGAGGGTTTTGGATACAACCGTCTCTATAGGTTTTGTACAACCCATAGACCCCCAGTATCCTTTAAAATTTGTCCCTGCTCTTCACAGCCTAGTAATTTAATTAGTTCTGCATTACTGGTTAGTTAGAATTAGTTAGACTATAGTCATAAGAAGTACTTAGTGTATTTACTGGTTAGAGATTTATCTTGTATATTATTATATTGTCTAAAAAGGATGGCGGAGCTGGCAAAATTTAGATCAGCTGCTGTGCTCACCGCGAAGGAGATGGGAATGGATGGTCAGATTTTAATTCAATAGGTAACGGCTGAATGCGATAAATATATTGAACGGGAAGAAGAATTAGGAAAAAGAGTTAGCTGAAGAGAAGAGAGGTTAAAAAACGAGGCTGATAAGAGAAATTAAGAGGTTGGAGATTCTGAAGCCGAAAGAAGAAGATTAGCGGTTGACTCTGGGGAAATGGCAGAAGATAACAAACGGCTGCCAAACAAAAGGTTGAAGGCAGAAGAAAAAAAGATTGACTGCCGAAAGGGAGGCAGAAGAAAACCATTTTGTTGAAAAAGACGATGACATAGAGGGGTACCTAGGACGTTTTGAGTTATTAGCTACTACATATGGGTTAGAGAGAGAGAGGTGGAGCTTAAAGCTATCACAGGGATTGAGAGGTACTTCTTATGAAGTATTTGCCAAAATGAACAGGGAAGACCAAGACAATTATGACATGTTAAAGCAGGCTTTGTTATTAAGGTACGAGAAGAATGGTGAATTTTATCGTAAGAAATTTAGAAATGCCAAACTGTTGTCTGGGGAGACATACCACCAATTCTCTGCTAGACTAGAAACCTATTTGGAGAAATGGACGGCTCTGGGGAAGACCCAAGATCTTAAAGAAATGATCATGATTGAGCAATTGAGAGAGTCCATGGCTCCAGACATGAGAAAATTTCTCATGGAACAAGGTGCAGAGAAGTTGGGGGAAATTTTAAATGTTGCTGAGAGGTATCAGGCAGCCCAGGCAGAGGTAAGTGGTGCTAAGAAGAAGCACATAGACAATTTTAAAGCTCCACAGCAATTTAATAAATTTGATAATAGAGAGCAGGGAAATAAAGGTAGGACAAACTTTGAGCGGCCAAGAAATGACTATCGCGACAGAAACTCACAGTTCAATGACCAAAAGTTCAATGAAAGAAAACCGTTGAACCAAGGAAAAAGATGGTGTAAATGGTGCAAGAAGGATAACCATAACACCGAATTTTGTAGAAGGAAACCTTCAAACATTGCTGCAATGAAGTCGGGGACGCAAAGATTAAAGGTTAATCCTAAGGGACAACAGGAACCTTATCACCCCCCAGTTTGTGAGGATGTTATTTGTAATGGGGTCACCATAAGGTGCCTTTATGATACAGGTTTGGATTATGATTCAGTTGTGAAGTCTAGCCTAGTGGACCCAAGTCAGTATACGACAGAAACAGTGGAAATACAAGGGGCGACTAAGGACATACCACTCATGACACTTCCCATCGCAAGGATAACGGTGAAAACTCGCTATGTGGAAGGAGAAATCAGAGCAGCAGTGATAGATGAACCAATCTACCCTCTGATATTGGGGTGTAGATACGTCTTCTTGGTGAACCCCGAGAAACCTGTGATCATGGCGACAGTGCAGACCAGGTCACAGAAGAAGGAGGAAGAAGGTGAACCTATAAATGCTCATCCAGAGGAGATGAGGAAGGCGCAGCTGGAGACTGAGGATAGGAAGCTCAAGCCCTGTTTTTTAAAAAAACAGTTGCAAATGCCACACACCTCCCGAGAAGGAGGAAGGGTGAACCTATAAATGAAGAATCCAGAGGAGATCAAGGAAGGCCGGCTGAGGATTAGGACAAATTGCCCCCTGTTTTAAAAAAATTGTGATGCACAAATGCACACCACCTCCGAGCAAGGGGGAATATTTCATGAAGAACAAACTCTTATACAGGAAGGCCGGAACTGGAACAAATGGTCACAACCAGCTGGTTCTTCCCACTTCATATAGAGATAAAGTGATGGAACTCGGGCATGCGATTCCCTTCAGTGGTCACATGGGGATCAGCGCCACAGGACAGCGTATAGCTTGTCATTACTTCTGGCCAGGGATAACGGAGGATATAAAAAGATATGTCAAATCCTGCCCAGAATGTCAAAGGGTAGCTCCAAAGCACTGGACTGCTCCTGCAACTCTAGGGGAAATGCCCCTAGTGGGAACACCTTTTGAGAGGGTTGCAGTGGATATTGTAGGACCTCTCACTCGGACCAAGAGGAGGAACAGTTACATCCTTACTCTGGTGGACACTTGTTCTATGTGGGGAGAGGCGGTAGCCCTGCCATCAATTGATTCAACACATGTAGCAGAGGCACTACTTACAATATTTACCCGATTAGGATTCCCGCATCAAATCTTGACGGATAATGGTTCTCAGTTCAAGGGGAAACTAACGGAAGAAGTTTTTAAGCTATTTCAAGCCAGGCACTTTCATTGTAGTCCGTACCATCCACAAGGGAACGGCCAGGTAGAGAGGTTCAATGGGACTCTCATTTCTATCCTGAGAAAGCTGGCACACGAAAAACCGGATCTGTGGGATCAATTCCTGCCCGCCGCATTGTTTGCGTACCGGGAGGTACCACATAGTTCAACCGGGATGGCTCCCGCAACTCTGCTATTTGGGAGGCCAATAAAAGGTCCATTAGAAGCTTTATTAAGGACCTGGACAGATGAGAAGGCGGAAGAGACTGTTACCTCATCGTATCAATATGTGAACGAACTGACCACTCGTTTGAAAGCTGGATGGAAACTGGCAAATGATAATTTGAAACAAGCCAGGAAGAAACATGCAGCATATTTTTAATAGGAAGGCAAAGGACAGGGAACTGGCAGTCGGAGAGAAAGGTGCTGCTTCTACTACCGGGAAGCCAGAATAAATTACAAATTGGTTGGCAAGGTCCATATACGGTTCTAGAGAAGGTGTCTAGAACAAACTATAAAATTGACAAAAAGGGGAAGGAAAAAGTTTATCATGTAAACCTGTTAAAGAAGTATCTGGACAGACCACTCCAGGAAAGCACCCCCTTATTGACCTTGGCTATTGCAACCCAGATGCAAAAAGAACCACTCACCTCACATGAATACCCATTACATCCTTGTGAAACAGCAGCACAGGTAAAAGTCAGTAAGCACCTGACTAAAAAACCAGAGGGAGAGAGTTCAACAGGTTCTGGAGGAACATACAGATGTATTAACAGATAAACCAGGCCATACAAATTTGCTACAGTATGACATGAAACTGGTAGACTCAAACCCAATCTGTATGAGAGCCTATTCTATTCCGTTCGCGAAGGAGAAGGCATTGAAGGAAGAAATAGAGTATTTGTTGAAGGAGGGGATTATTTCGCACAGTGAATCATCTTTTAGTTCTAGTGTCGTTTTGTTGAGAAAACCGTCTGGGGAACACAGACTGTGCATAGATTACAGGAAACTGAATGCTGTCACAGAAGGACAAGTGGATCCATTACCAGACACAAAACAGTTATTTGCCAGACTGAACAAGGCAAAATACTTTTCAAAGGTGGATCTTAGTAAAGGCTATTACCAGATCCCAGTGAAGCCTGAAGTGAGACCTTATTTGGCTTTTAGCACTTCGGATGGACATTATGAATTCAATATGCTACCATTCGGACTGAAAAATGCTCCGAGTGTGTTTTCAAGGATGATGCGCAAAATTGTTGGATCCCCTGAATAACCCATGTATCACGAATTTCATGGATGATATTCTCGTCGCCACAGAGACATTTGAAGAACACATTGAAGCTCTGGAGATGTTGTTTGATAGACTTCGGGAGGCGAACTTAACTGCTAGGCCAACAAAATGTTGTATTGGATGCAAAGAGTTGGAATTCTTGGGACACACTGTATATCAGGGTAATATGACCCCTGATCCTAAGAACTTGGAAAAACTGCAGAGAGCACCTAGGCCACAAACAAAAAAAAGACGTGCGATCATTCGTGTCGTTATGCGGATTTTATCAGAAATACATCAAAAATTTTAACGCTATTTGTGCTCCTCTGACTGATCTGACTCGCAAGGGACTTCCAGATAAAATTATTTGGACTGCACAATGTGAACTAGCGTTCCAAGAGTTAAAGGAAAAACTCACTAGCAAGCCTATTCTCAAACTGCCTGATTTGACACAGGACTTTGTCTTAAGAACCGATGCAAGTAATGTAGGACTCGGAGGGGCTTTGTTGCAAAGATCATCTTCACCTGATGGGGAACTGAAACCAGTCGCTTATGCAAGCCGCAAATTGAATAGGCGGAACAAGGATACTCCACAAGCGAAAAAGAATGTTTAGCATTAATCTGGGCAATAAAGAAGTTTCAAATCTATCTGTATGGTAGGACTTTTGTGGTGGAGACGGACCATCAGCCTCTCGTGTTCTTGTCTCAGGCTAAACATGAAAACGCAAGATTGCTGAGGTGGTCTTTGTTGCTTCAACCTTATCAGTTTAGTATCCAATATATCCCAGGCAAATTGAATGTCGGTGCAGATTTCCTCAGTCGGCACCCCTGTGATCAAAATTAGAGTAGTGGCAGACGTGAGGAGTAATTTTACCTATGTGTATCGATGGTTTTGGAACTTGCCATAGGCATGTTTTCAAGTGGGGAGATGTGTAGTGAAATTGACAGAGATACAACGGTAAAATACCTCCAAGGATAACATTTAGGGATAAAAACATAATGCGTAGGCTGCGAATAGTACATGATCGCCTAGACCGCGGGTCATCATCCTCCATAATAATTGACTTGCTAGACAGGAGGGGAACGGCGGATCAAAAAGGAAAAAAATATGACTGGAAAGATTGCGTGAGACTGGAAAGGCTAAGGAGACGCAATTGGGGGGGGGAAACGGAGAAAAGTCACGTTTCCCAAGTTGACATAAAAAGTAAGCAACTCGACAGAAGGGACCATAGATATGTTACGCCACAGTCATTTATTGGACGCTTTTGCGCGATACCAAGCCCTTGATTTGAATTCAGCGGCTAAACGCAGATGTTAGGAATATTACAAAAATTAAAAAGTATTTTTTTCTTAATATTAATGTTAGGAATATAAAAATTAGCTGGCCGGATGGCCTATTCTGAGCAGTGAACTAATATGTTCTTAATTTTACAGACGGATAGATAATATTGAAAATAATGACAAAAGACAGTGTTGTTCACATCATCGACAGACTGTATTGAATCTAAAAGTGTCGCTATTTTGCACAAAAAAACACGACCTCGAGACGCAGGTGTTCAAATCTACTTGGTATGGAGGAGAGGGGATATTGTGGTGGCTGTGTCTAAAAATAACTTTTAACGACAAAATTTTGGAGGGGAGAGAAAGGTTGGTTCAAAAATCAAGTACATTTTGTAGAAACACAAGTAGAGACGGACAGACTAACAGATAAACATCCATACTTGACTGAAGCATGACTGAATTGACTTTATGGTAGGAAATTTGAAATTCAAATAAACCTAGGCAGTGATTGGCCACAGACAATCATATCATTAGCGCTCAGACGCGAAAGTGGGGCCATTCTTCAATAGTTGTTCAGTGATAGACACAGATTTTAAAGTGTGGTGATTTCCATATGAAAGAAAGTGTAAGAAGTTTAGGGACGCCATACTATAGCCAGCAGCTCAGCTGAGTTTTGCTAGCAATTCTGTGTTATTTATTCATAATCTGGTAAGATTGAAATTATTTCCTTATATATATTTTGAATATTGTTTCATGTTCGAGTGATTTGATACTGCCATATCAAAATCTAGCCTTACAAACAAGTAGGGATTTGCTCTAGACCCCCCGCCCAAGTCAGGGTCTAGGGACCAACAATATACATAAACTCCAACAAGGGTTAGGCAAGACAGATCAAGTGTTGAGAATAATGAAACATATTACCTATCCTCTTTTAGGGCAGAAAACTAATAAATATTTTTCAGAATCTATAGTCTGGGAGGATCTATCTGATGTAAAACCACCATGGTAAATGTGCTGTTTGGTCAGAGGGATCTGACCTGTCTGTATGATGTGGTTGTTGTGTCAGTGTTGTGTCCAGACGTGGGTAGAGAATAGATTTTGACACATGGCCCATACTTTGATTGCAGAGCTGTGAGTTTCTGTTGTCAACCAAGCAGTGTCTATTCAGTTGGTGACTTTACTCGAGTGTATCTGTGCAGTACTTGTGACAGAGACCACCATTATTGCCCGCCAGCACGGAGAGGTGGGACCACAAGATTTCAGCACCAGAGCTACAACTACAAGATGAGTGAGCCTCTGGTCTGCTGGACATTCACCAACACCGTTTAGTTACTAATACCCCATAAAAATTCCCACCATTTTCTGGACACTGTGTAGTCAATATAGACAGGTGTGATGAGGCCACCCCAACAGCACAAACATTAACTATCCTCCCAAGTAGATGACTACTAGAACATTTTAATAAAACTAACTAGTATAGTACATATATATGTACACTATTGCATTTATGATATAATATTCCATGCATTTCTTTTCATAATCTCTAAATCCTTTTAAGTTCTGGTCAACCTAAAAAATTGACACAGAACAAAATAAATGTAATATAATTCTATCAAAAATTTTTACACTATTGAGTTAGTTCAGTGTGTTGTAATATTTGTTAAATATTATTAGTTTTGTTAAATATCTGTGGGTATATCTATAACCTATTACACCACACTACATATCATAACCCTAGACACTTTACGTAGCCACATTCATTAAAAAAAATTAAGTGTGAGGTCGTAGTGGTAGCAAGAAAGGCCTTCTGACAATTCTCAACTACATTTTATCTCAGGAGCCTTCACAGCTGGCCTCATACATTACATTTAGTAATATCACCATCATACAATACCATCAAACACCACTACATCGGTCATGAGCACATAGTCAACGAATGGCGACTTTTCATCGACTCTTCCAAGACTAGTCTAAAAGCCATGTTATTGCATAACGGAGATTTATTTTCATCAATTCCAGTCGCCTACTCTGTTCATATGAAAGAAACTTATGACAATATGGCTATACTTTTGGCAAAAATAAAGTACAATGACTACCAATGGCGGATTTGTGGAGACCTAAAGGTCATCGCAATTCTCATGGGCATGCAGACTGGGTATACTAAATTTTGTTGCTTCCTATGTGAATGGGACAGCCGCAATAGACAGGAACATTATGCAAGAAAGGTGTGGCCTATCAGGGATTGTATGCAGCTCGGGCATAAAAATGTAATACACGAGCCATTAGTTAACAAAGACAGCATCATTATACCACCGTTACATATAAAGTTGGGGCTCATGAAGAATTTCGTAAAAGCGTTAGATAAAACGAGCAAAGCTTTCACTTATCTTCGAGAAAAGTTTCCGCAAGTTAGCGATGCAAAGATAAAGGAAGGTATCTTTGTAGGACCTCAGATTAGGAAAGTTATTGCAGACAAACAATTCGAGAACTTGTTACATGGTAGTGAACTTCGCGCATGGATGGCATTCAAATCGATCGTCGATAACTTTTTTTGGAAATCACAAATCTGTCGACTATGTGCATATTGTTAAGTAGTGCATAGATGCATACAGAATTATGGGCTGTAACATGTCCCTCAAAATCCATTTGCTCGATTCGCATCTTGACTTTTTCCCTGAAACCTTGGCGAAGTCAGCGATGAACATGGAGAACGATTCCATCAAGATATCGCCGTAATGGAATCACGTTATCAAGGACGGTGGAGTGTGACCATGCTTGCCGATTATTGTTGGATGCTTCATCGCGATGTACCACATGCCATTCACCGACGAAAGTCGATTGCAAAGAAATTCAAGCCTACATAACTGTTATACTTCTTGTACGAATGATGTTGTAATACTGTATGCCTTGTTAAAAAACTTCAATTGCGTATTTCTAGAGATCCCGACCTGATAGAGAAAAACGGTTTGCAGATTTAAAAACAGCGCATTAAAATTGACCAGAAAAACATAGAAATATTAGAGAAAGAAAAAAAAATTATTTTTTTTTGTTAGCCAGTGTTATTTACGTTCAGGATAACTGTGAAAATTCAGCCGAGGATTTCAAATAGTAAAATACGGAGCACAGACTGTACTCAACACGACGGACTTCCGATCGGACGACTCCGTAAATAAATACAGTCGTAAGTCGGAAAACACTATATACTATATGGGTGGTAAGGATATGTTAACAAGTTACATGCCTGAATGTTAAAATGTGTGTTTTTTTTTTTTTTTTTTTGTTATACTTTTTAGCCAATTTTACTGTTGGTCTACAGTGATATAAAGCAACTGTACAAATTTAACTTAAAATTGCTGTCCGGTACATAAATGTACTGTAGTAAGTAATGAAACATAAATGTACAGTACTTCTCAGTTGGATTTCGTAAGTACGAGAGATCGTAAGTCCCATAGATCGTACACAATCTGTATTAGGAAAAATTATTTCGTAATGTAAAGAAGACTGAGAGTGATAAAAACATTGGAAACCTAATCTGTCAATCCTAAAATATTGAATATTTGAGCAGAAAGAAAACCGGCTGTCCATTATTGCTTTTCAAAATTTATACGGCATTAAGTGTACTTTACATTGTGAAATTCTTGTTTATCTACGTCAAAGGTGCCCAACATATGAGGAACAGAGAAAGCGCATATGGCCATCACCTGTGCCATTCTTCGAAAAGCTCTTCGGAGATGTCAACAGCCTCAGACTAACTCCTTCTTTCTTTGAACATATTCAAGGTGACGCCTGAGAGTTAACGAAAATAAAAAATTCTTTTGTGAATACCCAGTATAATTGAATTCTCTACTATGTTAATATTTTTTTCTATTCGAAAGAGTTAAAATTTTTGTTTTATAACTGTTTTTATTATCTTCTTCTTCTTTGTACACTCTCAGACGTCAACTTGAATATGTTCACAGAAAGCAGTGGTCAGCTTAAGGCTGTTGACATCTCCATAGAGCTTTTCCAGGAATGGTATTGGTGATGGCCCCATGTGCTTTCTCTGTTCCTCATATGTTGGGCATCTTTGAAGCAGATGTTCAGCAGTCATTTTATCGGTGCTACAGTCACACACATCGGTAGCTCCTATCTTTAGCTTGTTGAATAAGTAGTATCTCAATCTGTTGTGACCCATGCAGAGTTGCAAGATTATCACTTATTTCTTCTGTTGAGCTGGTAATATGTATCATTGTTTGTGTGGCCTGGATGTTCTGCTTCAAATTTGTTCCTGTATCTGCTTCTGATAAAACTCTTTGCCTCTTCAAAAGCTATACTTGTATCAGGCTGAGGTAGCTTTCCACCATCCTTCACCAGTCTGTCAGCTTCTTGATTGCCTCAGATGTTACAATGAGATGGGATCCACTGTACTACAACTCTTTTGAATTGGTGGCTCAGTTTGTGGAGTACTACTCTTAGGTCATCCAGGTCTGCATTGTTCTGGCTCTTCAGTATATTTATTTACTGTTTACAGGCCTCGGGTTTCCTTTCCTTATGTGTTATAAATGTTTATACAATACCAAAAACCTACCCTCTGTCCTGTACTTGCTGTTCTTAGTCTACTATCATTTACTAGACATAGTATTAAGGTCTTTGTCTTGTGTAGTCTGACCTATACTGTATAATACAGGAACAGAAGTGATTGCGTCATTAATAGGCTGGACTGCTCATGGTAAATTTCCGGTGTTATGTCTTGCGGTTCGCACCAATGACCCGTCATCGAAGCATCCTTTTTTGGTGATGCCTAGATGGCAGGGAGGATAGTGTGATTCGCTTGCATAGCTAGGCGGGGTCGTCGCACGGAAGGTCCTGGGTTCGAGTCCTGGATAAGCCACTCACGTCTGTTGTTTTTCTGTTGTCTAGTGTTCTACTTCTTTATTTCTTACGAGTGCCTGAAAACATACCTTTATGTTTGTCTAATATTTATTTAGAAGGGGAACGACTAAGTAAGTAAGTAAGCTATTGATATGATCATTCACAGTCATTATAATCCAGTGAGCATAGCGGAAGTTCGCTACATGCAGTTATCGGGGGTCAATGAAGAGACAAAGTTATAATAGAACCACTGCTCCCCCAGGCATGTCGTACAAGGCAACTAATATGAGGTTGTGCACGGGGTTGGCAACCTCATCATGTAAAAGAACCAGCTACAGAAACCACTGTTACAAGAGCACGTGACTGCTTGGTGCAGGCGTCCTGCAATGGGACCAGCTACAGTAGTAGCCCTATAGGGAACAAATAGGAAAATGATGGTGATGGCGATGGTGATGGCGATGGCGATGATGATAGTGGAAGTTCACATCTTGGCCTATAGATCAAGTTTAAAACGCACGTAAAAGTGCCCTCGACAAAATATAGAAACTTGAATGGAACCTGACTCCTGCTTTTTCCCCACACCGAAGCCATTTCCTCCCTCATTATCTTCTCGTCGTTTCCCGTCATCCCCCCGCGAGAAGCTATCGTTCCGCATTAAAAAGTGCACTCCAGTACATCAGTATTCGAGTTAAACAATCAGCTGCGACGGGTTCCAAGTAGGGGACAAGTGATAAGTAAGACAAATAGATCGTATTTTAGCTGCCGATGTAACAGTAGTTTGATCAAAGTTGGGCTATTTTAAAAACGTTCTCCAGATGTGAAAAATTATGTGAATCATGTTGCTAGATAGTGTGATGTACGAAGGTGTATTTTCTCTTCCTGAGTAACAATTCTAAAAGAACAGAAAATTAGAATGGGTTAACAGACACGGATGTAATTTTAGTTCGAGATTATATATTATAGATGCTATTCTTAAATTTTAACGTTCTAATTAAAACTTGTTCTAGAATAATATTCCTTAGACCAAGGCTGGTTCTTGGGGGGTCCAGCAGTGCGGTCGCAACGGGATTTGAGGTAGGTGAGACGCCGAGATTAATTTAAAAAAAAAACAAAATTTAAACAGAACAGGAAAAATGAAACAACATTTTCAGATGTTTCCAGTCCCCAATACACAAAGGTATGTTAGGTGGCGCATACGACATGCTTAATCCTAACTGATCCTTTGTCTCCTTTTTTGTTTTTTCCATTTTTTATAATCTCTAATCTGCATAGCAAATTCCAGTTGACTTATAACACACTCAGTTTAACTCCCACTTGTATACGTTCCAGATTTCAAAGAACTGAATAGTGATCCGAGGATTGCCTCCTCCTGTTTCCTGTATCATGATTAATGTCTTTCGAGACAACGAACAAACTCACGCATACGTGTGGATAGAGAGATGAGTAGACAGAGAGAGAAATACCAGTCACCCAGCTTGTGCGGAAACGAAGTACAGTAGTGCATCTATATGTCAAATATTCTCCTCATTTTCAAGCTAACTTGTAGCAGTCATACTGCATTTTATATCTTATCACTTTGCCTTATAGACATAACTGCGCAGTTTGTTCCCGTAAAAAAAAAAAAGGGGGGGGGGGGGGGGGGGGGGGCAAAAAATGTGTATCCGACGTTAGCGGTTCTCACGCTGTTTCTAGCGGCGCCCTTTTTTTTTATCATTTCGTTTTTCTATAACTCTCCTTACTGAACGTGTGAAGCCCCTACAGCAGGTGATTCCCCAGCAGAAAGCCTGCACTAAAGAGTTCATGTTCTTTTACAGTGATGGTTCCTTTAGCAATGTTTTTACACGATGAATTTGCCAGCCCCATTAGCAGCCTTGTATTAGTCGCCCTTTTACGATGTGCTGAGGGGGCAGTAGGCACTCATTTTTTGTCTTCTACGCCTCAGAGACTCCGCGAACTATACGTGGCACCCTGAACTGGCGTAGAAATACATCTCGGTAACGCCTGAAGCAACCCCCCCCCCCCAAAAAAAAAAAAAAATTTCACATAATTCTAACATGTAGACACTTAAATAATGTCCTCAGAAGAGGCACCATCAAAAGAACTGCTACGATAGGAAGGCGAAAACAAGCTGACTAAATACAACTTGGCGGAGAACCGTGGAAGCCGAAATAAAAAAGCGTAAACCAAAGCTGGGACACGGTATGTTGTTTGCGTTTGCTCTTAGCCATATCTCTATCTTACAATTCTGGCCGTTAGTTTTGAGCGGTAAGTACGTGTTGTAGTTTACAGCTATGCTGTGATATCTGCGCCTTTCAGCCCGACACATCCGATTTCAGCAAGCAATTTTTACGGGTTTGCTTCCCTGCCACCTCACGCCTATATGTATGCTATACCTCATGTCCATACAATGGTTCAGTGAGGTGGCTGCACCAGTGAGCGTCATCAAAGCTGAGACGTAACTGTACCTCAGATATGGGAGGCCCCATTTCTGGGAACACCACACACAGCCAATTGAGGCAACGGTCGCCGTTGGACTGGACACGGTATGAAGGATGGCCGCGGATTGAGTGAAGTAGCGACAGTTTGTTGCTGCCCTAAAGTACGTCAATAAACGTGATTTTCGACACTTTTCTGTCTTGTGGTTATTACAGTATGTCTTAATGTTTTGCCTGTGCTGATCATATTTTTTTGTAGTCCACCAGAAAATGGCTAATTGCATTTGGTACTTGACACTCTTCACACGTGGGTTCCTCATTCATGAAATATCCAGTTCCAAGCTTGAGCCTTACCAATTTTGTTGTTAATTGGTATTTTTAGTTCATCTTGTATTTGGCATTTTGTGCTTGGTTTTTTCAGGACTTCATATTAGTGTCTTCATTTTTTGCTTTGGCCCCATTCTTTCATTATTTCTTGTGCAATTGTCGTGAAACATTCTAAATCCACATATCTAAATTAAAAAGTAAATGTAAAGCCTAACGAATTAATTCAATAAAAGGAAAGAAGAATGGTAAAAGACCAGTGCTGTCACAATGACGTACAAAAATCCCCTTTTTCTACTTCGTCTGCATAATTGTAACGCTTTCACGTTTGATAGTAAAGCCTACAGCAGCATACACGCGTTTCTAAAACTAAATTTGGTACTGTGTTTCTTAGAAAACCTTGAGATACGCACACTGCTTAATGACCTAGATAAAATACTAGCATTAATTTCATTTTATACACTGCGTAATGAAAAGACAGACGAACTTAGAAGAGAGAGATAGAGAGAGAGACGGAGGAACGCATGCAATACTACCACAGTCTCGCGATTAATATTAATGCCACCCCACGCGTAAGGCATGAAGCACTAACTTTTTTTCAAATAAACAGTGACCAAAAAAAAACACTACAAATACACGGTTAGGTTTTAAAAAACATGTTTAATTCTTATTAGGAAACATGACATTCTACTGTTTTACGTCTGAAATCCTGACAGTACAGAAGACACCCCATAGTTTGGAAGTGAGGAGGTGGTAACAGCACGACTATCCTAGAAGAAAATACATATTTTGAACGCAGCCACTTAGCTCCATTAAAACTTATATATTTGGGTGCCTTAGGACTTGCTGACAAAGAATATGTTAGGTGTTAAGCAACTAGTCTAGAAATTAACAAATTATTGCCAAAATAAAATAGTGAGGTTGTCTGACAGCACCAGACCATATTTGCTCAGTGGCATGTTTTAAAACCACTATTTTACGAGAAATAGGCCAGCAAGTTAAATCCGATTTGATTGGCTAGAAGAATATGTAAGCCTAAACATGATTAGTCGATTGCAAATACTATTTTTGGTTGTTACGGGAAACGGTAGGAAGGGTACTTTTTTTTCAATACTTTTGTAAACATGGTCTTATTGGCTAGACCATTTCATATAGTCAATTAGGAGCGTCTGTGGAATTGTGCCATAATTCATCGCCAGTCAACGTATTTGTTTAATATTTCATGAATTGTGGTAAGCTTGACATATTTGATATCTTTTAGATGAAAAATTGAATGTGAATTGATAAATTATGTCTGTCTGTGTGTAGTTCAGTAGCAACCATGAGGAAAAGCCTAGATATTGCTCCACCAGGAACAAAACTTGTCGGAGAGGAGTATAACTGCATAGGCCTATATGGGATTGCCAAATAGTACTATGACACCTATCTTATTGAATATAAGGAAATAATGCTGAAATTGCAGAGGCGTTGTAACCATTAGGGAGAGGAATACTGGTGAATGTGTTACATGAGAAGCTAACAGTTGGCCTACCGCGCTGAACTCGGTGTTTGTTATGTATTGTGCTTGTCGTGAAATATTCTAATCCACATATATAAATTATCAGGTAAATATAAAGCCTAACAAATAAACTCTAATAAAGAAAAGAGCAATGGTAAAATAACAGTGCTGTCACAAAGAATGTACTCGAAATCCCCCTTGTTTTCTACTTCGTCGGCAAATTGTAACGCCTTCACGTTGATAGTAAAAGCCTACTGTATTATTACCCGCTTTCTTCAATGAAACGTGTGCTGTATTTCTTGGAAAAACAGTGAGATACGCAAGCTGAACAATGACCTAATTTTAATATTTCATTCATTCCATTTTATACACGGCGTAACTAAAGACAGATGGACTAAAGGATAGAGAGAAGGGAGAGGCATAAAGCCGAACGCATGCAAAATTAAACACGCGTCTCGCTATTAATGCCACCCCCAACAAGCGTAACGCGATACACAATTACTACTATCACGCGTGTAAGGCCACATGCACTAACTTTTTCGGACGGACAGTGATAAAAACACTAACCTTCCCAGAGTTAGGTTTTTAAATCCTGAAAAACTCTTATTAGAAAAGATAACATTAGATGGGTTTACGGTTGAAAACATTACAGTACCCAGACAGCACATCTTCGAAACAGGAGGTAGAAGGAATTGCATATTTTGAACGCAGCCACTTAGCTCTTTTAAATTTGTATATTTGGGTTCCTTAGGGCTTGCTGACAAAGAATATGTAAAACGTTACGCAAATAGTCTAGGAATTAACAAGTTATAACCAAAATAAAATAGTGGGGATGCCTGACAGCATGAAATCATTTCTGCTCATAAAATTTTTTTATAACGTGTTTGAAAAAACCTTACGTACGGAAATAGCCTACCATGTAAACTCCAAATTGATTGGAGCGCAACAAATATAAGACTAAACACGCTTGGTCGGGGGTCGGGACTATAAAATTACTATCTCTTGGTTTTGTTAGGGGGGAGACGTCGGAAGGTTACCATTTTTTCCAAAAACACTATGTCGCGAAAACGAGGCTACCATTGGCCAGACACGCTGATTATATATCACTTAGGAGCGTTAGTTTTCGAGTCCACTTGTTCAAAATAAGCTTGATTTTCAAGCAAAAACCGTGGTTTTGAAGCCATGCTCATTTTTTTGCTAGATAAAGCCTGGAACATAAAGCAGATGGGAATATTGATGCCTAGTAATTGTTCCAGAATTCATTGCTAGTCAAACGTATTCTGTGTTTTTTTTCTATTGAATTGTGGTATGCTTGAAACCATTCAGTACTCTTTTAATGAAAATTGAATGGTTGAATTGTTAATTTATAGCCTGTATATCCTGTGTAGTGTTCAGTAAGCAAACATAATGTTAAAGTCCCTATTAATGCTCCAGCCTGAACAGACGGAAGGAGTCGGGAGGGGAAAGTTAATAACAACGGCAAGGAATGGCCACCCAAAACAGTACACTGACACCTAGAAGATTGACTAGAATGGAGAAGAATAATGCTGGACAGTGCAGAGGCGTATGAGTAAACCATTAGGGCGGTTAATAATTGGTATAAAAGATATTTCAAGATGAAGGCTGACCGTTGGCACTAACGCTCTGAACTCAATGTTTGTGAAGTATTGTGCTCAGTGTAAAAAAGAGAGTATAAATTAGTTTATGACGTAAGAAGCTACCATCCGTCATGTTTTCGAGGGGACCGTGGTCTTGGATGGTTATTGAGGCAGCACCTGGTCAGAAGATTTGGCTGAATCCAGAGGTCGGAACAGGCATACTCCTTGGTCCATTTATCTATCCAGTGATGAGGAGTCTCCAGGAGCCCAGGGGAAGGAAATCGGAGCAGAGGAAGTCTTTTCCATGCCGGCCAACCACGCACAAGGATAAGCTGATGTTGGCCAGATGGAGCTCAAAATTTTGTCCCCCCATCTTAAAATTAACATTTGTAATCATAAATTAAGAGGGGAAGTACAATATGTTTTTTAATATCAGGGAAACTGAGAACAATCTCTAATACTAGTTCCAATAAAGACAAAAACGCCACTTGAAGTCCACACCTCGCTCGCGCGCTACACAATAACAAACAGTGCTTGGAAAACAAAAACAAAAACAGTATTACTTCATTAATTACTACTACACAACTGACCGACACATGGGATACTTTTAATACTAGTATGTCACTACAATATTCCTATTGATAAAATTCTGTTACATGATAACTTGTAATTAAAATTGAATTTGTGATTCCTGAGTTCCCTTTGTATTCATTCATGACAGTTGAATGTTATTTGACAAGTTATTCAGGGCCTCCCTTTAACGGATATCCTTTAGAGTAATATATGTATGTGAGTGTCACAGTGTTGTCAAGTGTGGTGGAATAAATTAAATTGTTTATTCGTCTGTTGTTGTTATGACTTACACTTCATCATACACATACCCTAGACATACAACGTAGTCATCACACTATTCCAGAATAATTCTGACTGAGGTATACATATGTGGCAGCAAGTAAGGTTATATATAATATACTACTCTTATAGATATATATACCTTCACAGCTGATCTCAGTCAGTACACTAAGTCCCCTATAAATATTTATAACATCCCACTTCACCACATATATTGGGGTCTCGCTCTTGGGATTTTGAATCTTTACCTATTAAAAATAGTGGGGGTAATTCACTTCAGGGAATATAAGAATTAAAAGGTATCCTTGGGTGGAATTAAATAAGGTTGAGCTCACGGGGCCTGTGTTGTCCATTAGATATATATTTAGAGATTGAATTGTTGGTTAGACATTGTATAAATTTACCTGATAGACAATGGCGGACCTGGCCAAATTTCGATCTGCTGCTGTTCAGACTGCATAAGAGTTAGGATTAGATGGGCAAGTTATGGTTGCCTATGTCACTACGGAATGTGACAAATTTATTGAACGCGGAAGATGAAAAGAAAAAGAAAGAAGGTTGACAGCCGAAAAGAAAGTTAGAGGCTGAACGGGAAAATTAAGACGTTACAAATTTGAGGACTGAGGGTTGAGACTAAGAGGTTGCAGATTGAGGCTGACTGATGGCCTAAGAAGAAAATTGGAGGCAGAAGAAAGAGGACAGAGGGAAGCCATAAAGATTGGCTGCAGAAAGGGGGAAGAGAATGAAATAAGCAGCAGAGAAAGGGGAAGAGAAGAAATTAAGCTGCAGAGAAAGGGAAGAAGAAGAAATTAGCTCTGCAGAGATAAGGGAAAGAGAAGAAAATTAGCTGCAGGAAAGAAAGAAAGGGAAAGAAAGATATTAGGCTGCAGAGTAGGGACAGAGCAGGGAAGCAGAAAAGGAGGAGAAGAGATTACAAAGGGAACATGAGTTACGACTAAGGGAGTTTGAGTTTCAAGGCCATGCTCCTGAAGATGGTGCCAGTCCCTTTGCCTCTGATGCTACGGTTACTCAGGGAGCCTCAACCTCAGCTATGAATTTTCATTTAGATCATTTTGTTGAGAAAGACGATGATATAGAGAGCTACCTAAATAGGTACGAACTATTAGCTACCACGTATGGGTTAGAGAGAGAAAGGTGGAGCTTAAAGTTATCTCAGGGACTTCGTGGGGCAGCTTATGAAGTTTTTGCAAAAATGAGCAGAGGTGATCAGGAAAATTATGACATGCTAAAGCAGGCGCTTTTGTTAAGGTATGAAAAGAATGCAGAATTTTATAGGAAAAAATTTAGGAATGCTAAACTACTGTCAGGTGAAACCTATCACCAGTTCTCTGCACGAATAGAGACATACTTGGAGAAATGGACTTCTCTGGGGAAAACCCAAGATCTTAAGGAAATGGTCCTTATAGAGCAACTAAGAGAGTCCATGGCTCCCGACCTGAGAAAGTTTCTCATGGAACAAGGTGCAGAGAGGCTGGGTGAGTTTGCTTAAATTTTTGTTGCTGATAGCAGCCGTCTTCCCCATACCAAGCATGTGTACAGACAGCTAAGCAGAGAGAGGTAACACAGGTAAATTAAAAAGGAAAAAAGTGGATAACTTTAGGGGCCACCAGCCGAACTATTAATAAAATTTGATCCTCGGGATCAAAACTAAAATGTAGAGCACCAGTTTGATTAGGCCAACGGTTACGAAATTAAAAATAACTTCCCAACAATTCGTGTGAAAGGATAATATGATGAAAGAAAATCTTTCAACCAAGGAAAAAGGTGGTGTAAGAATTGTCAGATGGACAATCATGACACTGACCGTTGCAGAAGGAGAAGGAAAACTGTGTATATGGTCCACCCTTCAGGTCAGGTTCGACCTCAAGACAGGCGGAGGAGGATATTATGTTAGATACCACTCCAGAAGAGATGAGGAAGGCACAGGCTGGGGATAAAACACTCAAGCCTTGTTTCAGAAAATTGTCAACTTGTCATACAACTCCAGGCAAGGGAGATTTTTACATGAAAATCAAGTTGATGTATAGGAAGGCCGGAACTAGATCCCATGGTCACGGGACAGGCTTGGTTCTACCAAAGGAGGATATAGGGTCAGAATTAATAAGTAGCATACAATGTGAAAACCAGATGGGGGACATGAGGAAGAGAGGTACAATCATACAAAAAAAGGTGGCTCACAATTATTATTGGCCCAAAGCAAGATGGGACATTGAGAATTTTGTAGAAAGGTGTAGCATAGCACATGAGGGAACACCCACAAGTGGGAACATGGATCAGGACCTGGACACGCCACGGGGCAAAATTCGGCCTGATAATAAAAAGAAAAATAGATTTGATAAAGTGGACCAAATGGAATGGGAAGCCCCTTTTCACGGACAAGCTTCACTTAACTGTTTTACAATGGCCACTATGCGGAGAGTGCAAAAAGATGTCTTACCCCAGGATAAGCCGAAAAATCCCTCAATCGGACTTAAACACCAACTGGAGGAAGAGGATGTAGAGAGGGGAAATCTCATCATCAAGAATTTTTAAGTGTTGGGAGAAAGCCCCCCCCCCCCCCCCCAAGAAAAGAAAAAAAATTGGTAGGCGGTAGTTTTGTGATATGATAATTTCTGGGAGGAAAAATCATCACTATAAAGTCCTTTCGAGTGGAAGAAGAGACCATACCGGTGCATGGACAAATAGGTCCACACAATTAACGGTCCATATGTAGCTTTGTTAAGAACGTGGACTGATGAAAAGGCAGAGGAAAACATTACATCTTCATACCAGTATGTGAATGAGCTGACCACTCGGTTAAAAACTGGCTGGAAACTTGCCAATGAAAATTTGAAACAAGCCAGGAAGAAACATGCTGCCTATTATAACAGGAAGGCGAAAGACAGAAATTTGGCTGTGGGAGAGAAAGTACTGCTTCTTTTGCCCGGGAGTCAGAATAAGTTACATATTGGATGGCAGGGTCCATATACAGTTTTAGAGAAGGTGTCTAGAACAAATTATAAGATAGATCAGAAGGGGAAAGAAAAAATCTATCATGTGAATCTCCTGAAGAAATATTTGGAAAGAGAACATCAGGAAGAGACACACTTGTTGACCTTGTCCATCGCCATGGAGATGAAAAAGGAACCACTTTCATCATTTGAATATCATTACACCCCTGTGAGACAGCAGCACAGGTGAAAATCAGTACACATTTAACGAAAACTCAGAAAGAGAGAGTGCACAAGGTTCTAAATAATCATGCAGAGGTGTTAACAGACCGACCAGGGCATACAAACCTATTGGAATATGATATGAAACTGATAGACCCCACACCTGTCTGTATGAAACCATATTCGATTCCGTTTGCTAAGGAGAAAGCTTTGAAGGAAGAGATAGACTATCTATTGAAGGAAGGAATTATTTCACACAGTGAAGCTTCGTATAGTTCCGGTGTTGTACTCTTAAGGAAGCCCTCTGGAGAACATAGACTCTGTATAGATTACAGGAGACTGAATGCTATTACAGAAGGACAGGTGGATCCATTGCCGGATACAAATCAGCTGTTTGCCAGACTAAATAAAGCTAAATATTTCTCAAAAGTAGATCTGAGTAAAGGATACTATCAGATTCCAGTAAAGCCTGAGGTTAGACCATACCTAGCTTTTAGTACCTCAGAAGGACACTATGAGTTTAATAGATTGCCATTTGGATTGAAGAATGCGCCTAGTGTCTTCTCTAGAATGATGAAAAAATTGTTGGATGTAAACATTTCGGAGGAACGTAATGAATCCCTGAGTTGCCTCTTTGATTGAGGATATTCCGAATGTTTCATACAGGATAATAAGAAGATTATGGGACCCACTACGAAAACTCTGCTATCACCAGGTATATGTTATCTCCTCATAACGTACATTTTGAGGGAAATATAATGTTCTCTGGACATGTCATTGCGCAGACTCAGAGAAGAGAAATGGTGAATACGGGTTGCGAAGCAGCATTAAGACAAGCACTCACACTTGCGGCTGTTCAGTAACATAACCGAAATATATTATTGGTTGTAGAAGTCTGAGGCAGATTTCATGAGTAGTGCCCACTCTGAATAGACCCAACTACATAAAACCATGATAGCACCACAGCAGAGTAAAGTCAAGTTGACTTACATTTATCTATGTGTATATAGAATAAAGGACTGACATGGGATGTCTGTTTTAAGAGGGGAGGTGTCGTGAAATATTCTAATCCACATATATAAATTATCAGGTAAATATAAAGCCTAACAAATAAATTCTAATAAAGAAAAGAGCAATGGTAAAATAACAGTGCTGTCACAAAGAATGTACTCGAAATCCCCCTTGTTTTCTACTTCGTCGGCAAATTGTAACGCCTTCACGTTGATAGTAAAAGCCTACTGTATTATTACCCGCTTTCTTCAATGAAACGTGTGCTGTATTTCTTGGAAAAACATTGAGATACGCAAGCTGAACAATGACCTAATTTTAATATTTCATTCATTCCATTTTATACACGGCGTAACTAAAGACAGATGGACTAAAGGATAGAGAGAAGGGAGAGGCATAAAGCCGAACGCATGCAAAATTAAACACGCGTCTCGCTATTAATGCCACCCCAACAAGCGTAACGCGATACACAATTACTACTATCACGCGTGTAAGGCCACATGCACTAACTTTTTCGGACGGACAGTGATAAATTCACTACCCTTCCCAGAGTTAGGTTTTTAAATCCTGAAAAACTCTTATTAGGAAAGATGACAATAGATGGGTTTACGGTTGAAAACATTACAGTACCCAGACAGCACATCTTCGAAACAGGAGGTAGAAGGAATTGCATATTTTGAACGCAGCCACTTAGCTCTTTTAAATTTGTATATTTGGGTTCCTTAGGGCTTGCTGACAAAGAATATGTAAAACGTTACGCAAATAGTCTAGGAATTAACAAGTTATAACCAAAATAAAATATTGGGGATGCCTGACAGCATGAAATCATTTCTGCTCATAAAATTTTTTTATAACGTGTTTGAAAAAAACTTACGTACGGAAATAGCTTACCATGTAAACTCCAAATTGATTGGAGCGCAACAAATATAAGACTAAACACGATTGGTCGGACTATAAATATTATCTTTGGTTGTTAGGGGAAACGTAGGAAGGTAACATTTTTTCAAACACTTGTCGAAACGTGGCTCCATTGGCCAGACTCGCTGATATAATCACTTAGGAGCGTTAGTTCGAGACCACTAGTTCAAATAAGCTTGATAAAGCAACAGTGCGTTGAAGCCAGCTCATATTTTTGCTAAATAAAGCCTGGAACATAAGCAGATGGGAATTTGTGCCAGTAATTGTGCCAGAATTCATTGCTAGTCAACGTATCTGTGTTTTATTCTATGAATTGTGGTAAGCTTGAAACATTCAGTATCTTTTAATGAAAATTGAATGTGAATTGTTAATTTATGCCTGTATATATGTGTAGTTCAGTAGCAAACATGATGTAAAGCCTATAATGCTCCAGCCTGAACAGAAGGTGTTGGAGGAAAGTAAAACGGCATGGAATGGCCAAACAGTACACTGACACCTAGATGATTGACTAGAAAAAAATAATGCTGGAAGTGCAGAGGCGTAGTAACCATTAAGGAGGTTAATACTGGTATAAAGTATTTCAGATGAAGCTGACAGTTGGCCTAACGCTCTGAACTCAATGTTTGTGATGTATTGTGCTCAGTGTAAAAAGAGAGTATAAATTAGTTATGACGTAGAAGGTACATCCTTCTTGTTTTCAGGGACCGTGGTCTTGATGGTATTGAGCAGCACCTGGTCAGAGCTTTGCTGAATCCAGAGTCGGACAGCATACTCCTTGGTCCATTTAGCTATCAGTGAGGTGTCTCCAGAGCCCAGGGGAGAAATCGAGCAGAGGAGTCTTTTCCTGCCGCCATCACGCAAGATAAGCTGATGTGGCCAGCTGAGCTCAAAATTATGTACCCCCATCTTAAAATAACATTGTAACATAAACTTAAGAGGGGAAGTAAATTGTTTTAATATCAGGAACTGAGAACATCTCCAATACTAGTTCCAATAAAGACAAACTATTGAAGTCATGATGACAAATACCAACAGAGCTTGAACAAAACAAAACCAGTATTACTTCATATTACTACTACACAACTGACACACATAGGATACTTTTAATAATATATGTCACTACAAAATTCATATTGATAAATTCTGTACATATAACTTGTAATTAAAATTGATTGTGATTCCTGGTTCCCTTTGTATTTGAATCAGGACACATATTCATTCATAACAGCAATGAATACATATTGTTATTTGAAAAGTTATCAGTGACTCCTTTAAGATATCCTTTAGAGTGTTATATGTATGTGAGTGTCACAGTGTTGTCAAGTGTGGTGAAATAAATTAACTTGTTTATCTGTCTGTTGTTGTTATGACTTACACTTCATCATACACATACCCTAGACATATAACGTAGTCATCACACTATTCCAGAATAATTCTGACTGAGGTATACATATGTGGCAGCAAGTAAGGTTATATATAATACACTACTCTTATTAGATATATATACCTTCACAGCTGATCTCAGTCAGTACACTAAGTCCCCTATAAATATTTATAACATCCCACTTCACCACAGTGCTTCAGTGTGGAAATAGATTATAAATTAGTTCTGAAGTAGGAGGTACAACCTTCTTGTTTCAGGGACCGAGGTCCTAACGTATTGAAGCAGCACCTGGTCTGAGTTTTGCTGAATCCAGAGGCTGGTAGCATACTCCTTGGTCCAGATATCAACCAGGGTTGTTTCTCAAGGAAACGGTGACGCAAGCGAGCAGTGGAGACTGTTTCCTGCCGCTCACACAGAAGTTAAGAGTATGTGGCCAGAGCAGCTCAATCTTGTGTATAACCCCCCTCTAAAAGTGACTTTACCTTAATTCAAGAGGGACATTTATTTGTTTCAAATCAAAAGACACTGTGAACCTTACCAATATTATTTCCACCAGAAACAAACACTTGAAGTCATGATGACAAACAACAACTTAGCTTGACAAGCCAGTATTACCTCATAGTACTACAGCACAACTTACAAACATAGTGCAATAATAATATATGTCAAAACAAAGATCCTATCTATAAATTGTGTACATACAACTTATGATTACATTTGATTGTGATTCCTGAGTCACTTTGTAGTTGAATCAGGATATCTATTATTGACAGGAATTAATACATATTTTTAAAAGTTACACGTGAGTTATTAAGATAGTCTTATAGAGTGTTCTATGTATGTGAGTGTCACAGTGGTGTAAAGTATTGTGAATTAAATTAAATTGTTTATCTGTTGGTTGGTTGTTGTGAACATACACTTCATCATTATCATAACCCTAGACATTCAACGTAGTCATCACAATATTCCAGAATAAGCCTGACTGAGGTCTAAATGTGGTAGCAAGTAAGGTTATCTGTAATACACCACACTTATTAGATACAGATACCTTCACAGCTGATCTCAGTCAGTACACTAAGTCCCCTATAAATATTTATAACATCCCACTTTACCACAGCAATTAAGCTCTTAATTTCAAATTCTCCTAGTCCTACTTCAATTTTGTTACAACTAGTTCTTCCCCGTTTGGCTTCTTTGTCCGCAAGCTCATTTCCTGCTATACCAACATGCGCTGGTATCCATTTTAGTGTGACACTGCATCCTACGGTGTTCATAAATGTATTAAACTGCAGCATTTTCTCTCTGATATATGGCCTGCTGCATTCATTTCTGTTTCTGATTGCTAGTATTGATAAAAGAGCATCTGTGAGAATGGTTACTTTATTTGGTGGGTTTTCTGCAACTATTTCTAAAGCTTTTAAGATTGCCACTAATTCTGCTGTAAAGATGGACGTATTACTTGTTACTTTATATTTTTGTAAATGTTCAATAGAAAGAGCATTAATAGGAAAAACCAATACCACCTCCGGACAAGACATTCTCAGCTACGAAATCCTCAAAAAGGTACCAAACACCACTCTAAAGGTGATTGCATCCCTCTACAACAAAATCTGGCACACGGGAAAAATACCAGGTGCAAGGAAGACAGCAGTAGTCATCCCCATAATAAAGCCAGATAAGGAACCACATGATGTCAGCTCATACAGGCCATATCGCAAACATCACATCTAGGAAAAACTATAGAAACAATAGTTAACAACAGAATGAAATTTCCCCTAGAAAAATACAATTTCTGCAGCCCAACTAAGGCGGGATTTAAAAGCCATCATAGTGCAAGAGAACAACTGCTTAAGCTAGAACATGATGTTAAGACGGGCTTCAAAACATGATGAAAAAAACTGTAGCAATATTTCTAGATGCAGCAAGAGCGTATGCTGAGTGTAAACTATATAAGATCAGGAAATTATGTGATAGTAGGTAGAACATTTTTTTTTTCCTTTAACCAGCGGCACTTGGGCTTTTCAGCCCTTCGGCCCAATGACATGTCATTGCGAGGCTGGGGAACCTGAGGACTTTCCTTCCAACCCGGTCAGGAGCTTCGCTCCTTCCCATCCACAGAGGGTTTATCACAGGAGCCGTTCAGGTTATTCAGTCAAATTTCCGGTCGTAAACATTCCTTCAAACGCTGACGCCCGGGTTTGAACCATGAACACCTGGTCACCAGTACAACGCCGAAGCCATTACACCAGCGCGGCTCCCAGGTAGAACATGTAAGTATCTAGACAATTTTCTGCAGGATAGATATTTCACAGTACAAATAAACAATGATAGATCCAATGTATATGAATAGCAAAATGGAATCCCACAGGGGTCAATAATATTACCATCAGTATTCATGGTTATGGTCAACAACCTAGGAGACGTGTTTAATGACCTTAAAAACATCTCAGTTTGCAGATGATGCTGCGTTATGGAGAACAGGAGGAAAACTTTCATTCCTTTATAAAACAATACAAAAACAAATAGATAAAGTATCTGATTGGGTGCAAGAGTGGGGATTTCATCTATATGTAACAAAAACAGCAGAAATTATCTTCAGTAGAGGGCATGTAATAAAAAGTAATATAATTGATATTAAAATTAATGAGCAAAATGTATGCTCAGCCAAAACGACTAGATTTCTGTGTATGATACTAGACCAGCAACTAAACTAGAACAAACACATAGAACTATTAGTAAAAAACAGTAGTGGACTTATTAACATGCTAAAATATATAGAAGGAAGTGGCTGGGGAGCCTGCAATAAGAAAATGACTACCTTCTATAAATCATTTCTTAGGGGTAAACGTGACTACGCCAGTGCTGTCTATGCATCAGCCGCTCCTAGCAATAAGAAAATGACTACCTTCTATAAATTATTTCTTAGGGGCAAACGTGACTACGCCAGTGCTGTCTATACATCAGCCGCTCATAGCAATAAGAACAAATTAGACACACTCCAAAACCAGACACTCTGAATAATAACAGGTGCTTCAAATGGAACATAAGTTGAGGAATTAGAAGTAGCGCTAAGCATTATACCCTGGAGATACAGAGAAAAGAGCTGAGATTCAGCTACTGGGCAAAAGTGGCAAGAGATCCAGCCGACCCAGCGCACTGAACTTTTGATAAGAATAACCAAAACATAAGTCACATTCCATTAAACTGTAACAGATACCGTCAGGGTGGAAAACAGTGGAATAAATAGATCATCGTCCTAACCTATTAAAAATAATAAACAGTAGTACTCAGTATAAATCGAAGATCCCACCATGGGAACTAAAAATTCTAGAGACTGACTCCCACTTAACAAAGGTCGTAAGCAAATCTAAAGACCTAATTTCAACAACAATTAAAGAACTAGAGTACATAGAACAGTATATACATAACAGCTTAACTGTATACTCAGATGGGTCAAAAGATGAGGATGGACAATTAGGAGCAGGAATAGCAGTACTAAGGAAAAAATGTTTGAGGGGTCCACTTACACTGTTGTTGCCAAATGCACTAAAGATAATAAATAAATTGTCTATACATTCTATTGCCTACAATAACAAGTGATTTGCCAATTATCATTAATGAATAATTCGAAACATCGTTCACGAATTTATATGTTGTGAGAAAGCTATGGCTAATTAATATACATATAATGTTAACTGGTTATCCATTTTTTTTCTATGCAGTAAAACACGAGTCGGCAACTCAAGAGCTGTGGGGTTCTACTTTAGAAACACTGAGCTCTCTAAAGATCTGCCTTGTTACAATAATGCCTGTTGTCAGGTTTCAGGGTTTCAAGAAATTGGAATAATTTGCATGACAGGAAATTATATACAGAGCGATAGGAGGCAATCTGATCATCAGAAGGATTTCCCGCCGTTGATAAAGTGTTTCGGCCTCTTAATCTCCTTTACACTCTAAGGAGGGCGGGCCCACTTAGGTCATGACTCCCAAGTGTCAGCCTCATGTTGTCTAGTGCAGAGAATTGAACCCACTCCACCTTGGTTGCAGCTTTCAAACTCACTCCTTTTTTTCTGCCAGCTGGAAGCACTTGTGAAAGTAACCCTTTTGAAACTCACTGTCTCCTTTTTTTCCACAGCCAGCTGGAGGCACCTCTTGTGACAGTTCTTGGTAAAAAAAAGGTAAAGGAACCCGTTACACGCCCATTGAGCATTTGAAATGGTGTTACAAATGACTTGTCCGTCGACACGTTCCATAGCCCGTTAACGAAGTTGTTACCACATTTGGGGCCACCACGATTTGTGGCCTTTTCCGCATCTGGGGATCGAACCATAGACCACTGCGCTAGAACCTCTTAAGCGGCTGCCCTTGTTCTTGACTGTCCCCTAAACTCCAACAGTTTCAGTAGATCGAACACTGAGACCTCTTGCACCCACCTCAACAGTTGCAGTCTAATGTAACCTGTATCTTTACCGCACGATCTGCTTTCTCAATTCCAGAGACAGAGCACTGGAAATTGAAAACTAGATACATTAACGAATGTTATCTTCACTTCAAAGAAAATATCACTTTTTATTTTGTGCTATTTACGAGTAAAGTGAAAATTAGTAACTTAGTTTACGGACTGTCACTGTGAATAATGTGACAGTACTTTTAAACCTGGGGACGCAGCACATTAAAGTAGCGGCGCTAGGAGAACTTGTTCTTGTTGTTGTTTAACTAGGGCTGCTGAGCTTCTCGATCTTTAGGAGCCAACACCCAGTTGAAAACTACTTGGCATTATCTACACTGTAGATCTAGGCTTTTGCTGTGGTTTTTCTGCCATTCCGAAACGTGTTGAGTTGAAGTAATGAGCTCCAGTTTCTCCAGCTTGGCTTGGATTTAAAGGATCGTCACATCTAGTCCCAAGCTAGCAGCAAGGAGTGCGTGGCATACCGTGCATTCCCTGCCATCCAAGGGGGCTCTCCAACTATGCAGAGCTAAATTACTGTACTCTGGTTCTGGGTTGTCCCAAGGAATTGTCACGTCCTGCACATAGCCACTTCTCAGCTTTCCCTGCCTATCACTGGGCCCACAGTGAGGTCCTCCTGCATGCAGTCAACCAAGTCTAAGCCAAAGAATTATGCCTGGGGCTCGAGTTACTTCTCCAAGCTTAGTGTGTAATGCTGGGTTCTCAACAAATTTCATCACAGGGGGAATCTCTGGAAGTGTGTGGATGATTTCAAGAGTCAATGAGGATGTAATTAGCCTCACAGACAGAGGTTCATTTTCACGGACATGTACTGTATCATTGTGCATAGCTGGTGGTCATATAAGGATGACTCCAGATATGCCTCCATGCATAGGAGAGCTTGTCTGAAATTTACATAGGTTAAAAAAAATCCTTTTCCAACCCCAACACCTAAAGATCTACAGATAAAGATCTACAGATAAAGATCTACAGATAAAGATCTACAGATAAAGATCTACCGATAAAGATCTACCAAATGAACCCCCTGGGAGCTACTGGTAGATGTACTGGTAGCTACTACCCATGTAGTAGAATGTATAGAAAATTTATTTTCGGTTTGTTTTGCTTGCGCATTTAGTATAACACAATAAAAGTGGATCACAAAAACGTATTTTCTTTTACTTGTTACCTGTGTGCATACGAACTAAAGTTATGGGTGTACGGGAAAAAAACCATTCCTACACATTGTTCCCGAAGACCAAGCTCACCTTTCAACATAACATAAAAACAGAGCAAAAGGTAGAAATTCCATACAAACCTAGCAGACGTGATAATGCTAGTGTCACATGCCGAATTGCAAATGTGTGCCAAAAAGATATTGTTTTTCCTTCCTAAAATGAAATTTGGCGTGCGGCAAAAACAGTATCGTAACATTGCAGTGGTTACGATGTGGTTTGCCCGTACCTCGCTTTTATAAAAATTTGCGAAAGAAAAATCACCACAGAAAATAGTAAGCATAGTAATTTCTCTTCAGCTTCCTTAGGAACAAAGGTCTTCAACAAACTCACGAAAAGCCTTCCTGTCCTCTGCCATCAGATCAAGACAATAGTCTTGTTTAGTCTTTTCATAATCTTTGAAGGACCGAGGACTAGAATGGAACCAGGCCAGGAGGAAGACAGCCGATAGGATAGTCTGGCGCTCTCTCTTCCAAACCTCTACACCTCACGGTAGAAGGGGAACGACTAAGTAGTAGTAGTAGTAGTCTTTTCGTACGTCTCTTTATTTCCTTTCTCCACGTGTTTTCATGTTTCCTTCTTGTCGTACAGATAGGTTGTGAGTTAATTTTGGCCCGTCTGAGTAGAGTGGATGGTGATAGGTACGTGAGAAAGGTGTGAGAAATAGATTTCACGGGTGGTAGCTTAAGGAAAAAGATATGTCTCTGGAATGAGTACATTTCTCTACTCCAGCCTATCTATACGACTGTATTTTAGTACAAGACAACCTTGCCCTCCTCATACATATAAATATAAGTTTAACCACACACACACACACACACACACACACAGCTATGTGACAACAAGACACACAAACGTGAAAAACTACGGTTAATTGGGTATGGGTCTGACCAACACACAAAGTTAAGTTTCTTTGTTGTTTATTATCATTAAACTTGACAACACCAATTATCTAAAGAAAGATCAAACAAATCAGATTTACATACATATGAAAAAACAAAAAAAGATGCGCCCTCCCCCTATGGAGAAAAGAACACAAAGTTAGTACCCAAAGGTAGAAGGTTAGCACTATGGTACAGAGTAGACAGTAAAGTAAACAAAGTCTGACTCTATAAGTACAGTAAAGTAAACAAATTAGGCAAATCCAGAGTTGGTAAAATCTCTGTGACAAAGAAAAATATTCACTCTCTCTTGCAAACAGTGGCCACTCTCTCACTCTTACCTCCTAGGAGATATTCCTCGGCGTACAGCTATCCAGTTCACTTCCCACACTGGACACAGAAAAATCCCCACGAATTGCTAATAACACATTTAACAAAATAGTTCTAGAACTGCGTGCGTAGACTATCCAAAAATCTGAGTGACGCTGATAGCGAGTTTTAAGAAAGCACAGTTTATATATCATTATATTTCTCTGATCTATCAATGATGTTAATTTTCGCGTTACTATGTGTAACGGGGAACAGCGACTGCGTTTCCCAAATGAAAGGCTTACAGGTCGGCTCTGTCGGGCGTTGCTAACTTACATCAGAAGATCTCTTACGTCTAACGGTTTCTCGAAGAATTTTCTGCGTATACGACATCAAAGCGTTAACTCCCTTTTCCGGAGACTTCAAAAGGCCGTTTCGTATGTTTCACATGTTTTCTGCCTGAGATCGTAT
The DNA here is from genome assembly GCA_024509875.1 of Oreohelix idahoensis. Lineage (NCBI taxonomy): Eukaryota > Metazoa > Mollusca > Gastropoda > Stylommatophora > Oreohelicidae > Oreohelix > Oreohelix idahoensis. The sequence goes on along the minus strand of JAMPIV010018574.1, from coordinate 136,228 downwards.
GCCTGACAGATACTGGCGTGAGAAGACGAGATAAACAAACCTGATTCGCTACCTGTTATGACGGGCAGGTCACGAAAGTTTGTAAACACATCGTTTGCTTGTGTTCAAAGAAAAGAGGCGGGGACGAAAAAGTAAGCTTGTGTGAGTAAAGACAGGCAGTAAATGCACGGTTTTAGCTAGCAAATAATAGAGCGCTACGAGGTTACAAAGACTGTCCGATTACTGTAGGCTCTCTTTCCATTATACGTCACACTTCTACCTTTCTTCTTCTTTGATCCTTAGCCGCCGACCGTCAAAGCAGTCAGTGGCCATTACGCCTGGTGGCGTCTTGTAGGGCAACACCAAATTGATTCCACTTTGCTCGGTCGGTGGCCATCCTTTGTACAGTGCCTCTTGAACATCAATCTAAAGAAGGCAGAGGTCATGACGCTCAATGTGAGCAACCCTGAGTCCATATCAGTAAGGAATCAGCAGCTGGAACAGACAGACACCTTCGCATACCTAGGATGCATAGTAACACCAGACGGCAGGGCAGGCAAAGACATCTACCTTTCTTACTCTGGGGATTCTAGAACAATGTTATCAACTGGTTTCCTGAAGGTAAAACCTCTCCGATGTCAGTGTCTATCCTCACCTCTTGTTCTGTTGGTATTTGTCAGGTTTTCTTCCCACACATTCCACATTAGTGGTCCTGTTGTACCATTTATGTTCTTCTGTTCTACGCTGTCACGAGACGGATTTGGGGCGATCCCTTCTCGATCTCTCTTTAACTCCGGCAGTACTCATTTTAAATTGTTGTACTGGCTAATTGCGTGCTTTTCCTTTGGTCAGCAAGTTTTTCTTTCTCTGCTATGTAGCAGATATTTTGTATTTTTATTCTTACATTCCGTTCAGTAATAATTCGCCTTGTCTATTTACCTGCCCATCCCTGCTGGGGTAGTAGACAGGTGATGCAATATTGAAAAGGCAGTCATGTTGGTAAATTCTCGTGTACCAAACCTTGGCCACGGCAGATTAACACTAAAATGGCCCCAGTGTATTTGTTTGATCGCTGATAAGGCAAGGGTGCGTCTTCGCCAAGGTGGTAAAGAGACGGGTTTTGTGTGCTCAAGTGACAGATAACGAGATTGCTCGTCTGTAGACATCTTATGGCCAGACATAAATGACATAATCGTTTCCTGTCCGACTTTCACGAAGACATTACTTTATATGAAAGTAATAAGTTGTCACATCTGACACACATTGTCGTATGAGTTTACAGATGTGTTGGTAAGTCTATCTGCTAGGCAATTGGATGTTTTATAACCATATTTGGGAGAGGTGACCTCTGCATCATGCACATAATTTTTCCATGTCGGAAATAATTTTAAATTTCCCCCACGACACGCATGTTTTGAAACGATTGGCGCTTTCTTAGCATCGTAACAAACCAAATGCGTGGGCAGACTTGCTATATAATCTGACAATTTTTGCAAATCTAGTTCACTATGAGAAATCGCTTGCCAAAGACGACACCAGAAGTAAGAATTCAGAATTCCATTTATCAGGCCGGACTGTTATTGGAATATTTTGGAAGGACTTATACAGCCCAGGAAAACTCTACCATTTTAATAAGGAACCAAAATCTGAGGAAACTGAAACACACGGTGGGAATTTATGTAAAATTAACGACCCCAAAGAAGCCGATTAAAGTGCCTTTATTCATCTGAGCAAAATGTCTGTAAGCCAGGATTGGCGTATGTTGTGCATTTTACATTTTATATTTTTTTCATTACTAACATGTGAACTAATATGTATATATTGCCATATGAATATTAAAAAGTGAAAATCGCTAGTGGATGTCCAAGTCATCTGAGGCTGGCAACCTCAATATATAGAATGATGATTTCATGAACCACGACTGCAAGGACTGGAGACTGCTTTATTGCTAGTTTCTTAAAGAGAACTAAAAGCATAAGTAGTCCCAAGTTCCATATGGAGCAGGGAGGGAAAGATGAAAGAAATTACGAACATTCTAAGTATAATATTTACATTTTCAAACCAGTGTAAATGTCTATGTAAACAAATTTACTTTAAAATTAATGAAAGTTTCAAACTGTTCAACAAGTGTAGATATAAATGAAAACATATTCAATTTATATTGTGAACACTTTTCAATCAGTGGAGATGTAAATGTAAAATACTATATCTGTACTGTTAACCTTTTCATTTAAATGTAAAATAAAGATAAAGCTATTCAATTTAAATGTAAAGAAAGTTTTTTCTCGAGGAAGTAAGTTTAATTCTCATCGAGGGTAAATTCTGAGATAGATAGTATGGTGGAATAGAAAGAAGGGGACCCATAACTATGGGTTGGAAAACGCAATACTCAGGACAGCGTTTTGTTTCTATTCTCTTACCATGGTTGTTGGTGGTACCAGTTGAAAGTACTATCTCTGGAACAAGAAGTGAACAGTGGCCTGAGCTTTAAGACGTTGGACCAACTTCGTAGACACTCCCTGACATTTCTGGGAACGTGCTGCGCCCTAACAATATTGACCAGCGACGAGCGTGATCAGTCTACCAAGAACAAACCATCAGCGTAAGCAGAACCTACCATTGGCAGATAAGTTAAACGTTAAAGCTGCCACGTGAACTCCTTTATAAACTTTCATCCCATCACAACAGTGGTGACAACTTTCTGTTAAATCATTATTCAAATTTTCTAAAACCTTGTTAAACCTAAATGGTTATTAAATTTTTTATGTGTAATTATACAAATTTAACTTCGATTTGACATTTTAAATTTACTGCATGTTTGTCTCAGTCAATTTACTCAAAACACTCTAAACAAAGCTATACCTTAATAATAAGAATTCAACTGAGTAAATCAGGGTGAGGGCTTGACGAGCTAAAATTAATAATTGCTTAATTCTTCATAAAAGGCGGCGGACCGATATAAAGTTAACAATTGCCCTGCCAATGCAGTATTGTTCTTGACTTCGGAAATATCTTATGAACACTGCCTTGAGATAGAAGCGTCATTATACTTCTATCTAAACCTCTGCCAGGAGTAATCTTGTGCGAAGGTAGACACCTTTGAAGACCCATATTAGATACTCTTGAGTTTTGGCCACTGTTGGACCACTACTGCAAAGCAGGGGAGGCAATCCGTGACATACGCAAAGAACTTATTAATGAAAGGAGTCTAAACTGCTGACTTTTACTTGTTGGATAACCTCCAGATTGGGAATTGGAATATTCGAATGCTAAAGGGAGTATTCGAACACTAAACGAACAAATGGAAGCTGTAAATGTGGCAGCAGAATTGGCATGCCTATTTGCCACGACATAATATATCAAAACGCCGCAACCATATTAAACAAGTAAAAAGCATTTTTCTTTCAACACTGATTTTTTTTTTTTTTTTTTGTTCTCCACGTTTCAGAGACATGCGATAGAAATAGCCTAAAAAGAATTTCACAACGCAATGAAAGCATCTCTTTCCTTTTTCCTTCTTCAGTCTAACCAGCTGTAAACGAGTACCTAACTCTTCTCTCTGAGTTAGGGAAATAAAGGGCAGCGAGGAAGGGAAATGGTCACTTCACATCTCGATGATGGACCTAGTATAGTGAAGTCTCTAACACTTCATTCCCCTACGACAGTATCTGCTATGGGACTGCCTTTATTGCTCTAAAAAAATAAGCCCCCGTGTTTAAAAATAAAATCCACAAATTTAGTCTCCTATCTTCTTTGTTGCAGTTAATTTATTCTTTCGTATTTGTTTTCGTCTGATGTGCCAAACCAGGGATGGGTGGTAATAAGTTCGCCAATCAACACATGTGGCGAGTTGGCAACAACAGTGTGGCGAGTTAGATTATTAAACCTGGCATGACAAGGAACGAAAATTAATTGAAAAAAAAAATTATTTAAAAAACAATATATATACAGGGTGTTCATAAAAGATTGTACCCTTTTCAAAAAATTTATTCTCGGCCCCATGATGTGGTACCAGGATGCTTTCTATCACAAAAGTAAGATAATCTCTGCAAGTTTTTAAGCATACATAAATTGTTGGTTGGGAGCCGCGCTGGTGTAATGGTTATCACATTGCGCTGGCGATCATGTGTTCAAGGTTCAAGCCCGGGCGTGGGCATTTGAAAAAGTGTCATCGACCGGGATTTTGACTGAATAACCTGAACGGCTCCTGAGATAAACCCGCTGTGGATGGGAAGGAGCGAAGCTCTTGACCGGGTTGGAAGGAAAGTCCACAGGCTCCCTAGCCTGGCAATGACATGTCATTGGGCCGAAGGGCTGAAAGCTCAAGTGCCGCTGGTTAAAAAAAAAAAAAATACCCACGTGATTCAACAGGTCTACGACGTTCAGATAATACCCCTTCAGTCATAACTGACTATGGGAATTCGCCCAGAGGTGACAGCCCTCAGCTGCTTATTTTCGTGGTTTTCTCCTCTCTTCTGGTTGTTGTGTGAGCTTCTTTTACAAAGTTCAGATATTCAGTCAAATTTTAACTAGTTGGTCAGACAGAAAATTTGCGTTGATTTTCTTTCTTTCTTTTTTTTTTTTTTTTAAATCACCGAGCTTCCTTGATTTGTATTTGACTCTCTAAGTAAAAATAAAACTTGAATAAAGTCATTTGAAGGAATACATGAGTTCCCCCTTTAATCAAAGTAGTTAGGAACCTTTGTGTGTGTGTGTGTGTGTGACGAATGAGTTATGAAATTTGCCATTCCTGTTGCTTGACTCAAAATTCTATTTCCCACCAGGGTGCTACAGTAAGTCAAGTACTATACTTTTAAAAGATAAGGAAAAGTAGTTACATGTACTCTGAAAATTGGTACGAAATTATTGTTTGTGGAAATGCAAATATTAGTGGGACAAAAGGTGAAAGAAAAAAAAAAAACAACTAGAAAACGCTACGGGCATTGCACGACGAATTCATTGATGGTTGTATAGATTGCGAAATGTGTGATAATGCCGTAAGAGCTATAGGGATTGCGAGCTGTGTGGTACAGCCCAAACAGATATATAGGGATTGCTAACTGTGTAACAACGCCCTAAAAAACCAATAGGAATTGCGAATTGTGTGGTAAAGCCCAAAAAGAATTGCTGATTGTGCTATAGCGATTGCAAACTGTGATGAAGTCCTATAAGAGCTATAGAGGTTGCTAACTGTATGACGAAGCACTAAAAGAGCTACAGAGGTTACTGTGTGAGACAGTCTTAACAGAGCTATAGAGGTTACTAACTATTTGATGAAGTCCTTAAAGAGCTATAGAGGTGGTCATCTGATGAAGTTCTAAAAGAGCTATAGAGGTTGTGATCTGATGAAGCCCTAAAAGAGCTATAGAGGTTGTGATCTAATGATGTTCTAAAAGAGCTATAGAGGTTGTGGTCTGATGAAGCCCTAAAAGAGCTATAGAGGTTGTGATCTAATGAAATTCTAAAAACAGCTATAGAGGTTGTGGTCTGATGAAGCCCTACAAGAGCTTTAGAGGTTGTGATCTGATGAAGTTCTTAAAGAGCTATAGAGGTTGTGATCTGATGAAGTTCTAAAAGAGCTATAGAGGTTGTGATCTGATGAAGTTATAAAAGAGCTGTAAAGGTTGTGATCTGATGAAGCCCTAAAAGAGCTATTGAGGTTACTGTGTGACACAGTCTTAAAAGAGCTATAGAGATTACTAACTGTTTGATGAAACCCTATAAGAGCTAAAGAGGATGTGATCTGATGAGCTCATAAAAGAACTATAGATTTTGTGATTTAATGAAGCCTTAAAAGAGCTACAGTGGTTGTGATCTGATGCCCTAAAAGAGCTATTGAGGTTGTCATCTGATGAAGCCTTAAAAGAGTTATAGAGGTTACTTACTGTTTGATGAAACCCGACAAGACCTATAGCGGTTGTGATCTGATGAAGCCCTAAAAGAGCTATAGAGGTTGCTGTTTGATGAAGCCCTAAAAGAGCTATAGTGGTTGTGATCTGATGAAGCCCTAAAAGAGCTAGAGATTACTAACTGTTGATGAAGCCCTAAAAGAACTATAGGGGTTGTGGTCTGATGACGCCTTAAAAGAGCTGTAGTGGCTGTGGTCTGTTGAAGCCCTAAAAGAGCTATAGGGGTTGTGGTGTGATGAAGCACTAAAAGAGCTATAGAAGTTGTGGTCGGTTGAAGCCCTAAAAGAGCTATAGGGGTTGCTGTTTGATGAAGCTCTAAAAGAGCTATAGAGGTTGTGGTCTGATGAAGCTCTAAAAGAGCTATAGAGGTTGCTATCTGTATTATGAGGCCCTAAAAGAGCTATAGGGGTTGCTAACTGTATGATGAGGCCCTAAAAGAGCTATAAAGGTTGCTAACTGTATGATGAGGTCCTAAAAGAGCTATAGAGGCTGCTAACATTTTTATAAAGCCTTAAAGGAGTACAAAGACATTCAAAGCGGGACCACTCAACCAACTCATCGTGACTAGAAGGGGGGAAAATAAGATTAAACCAATTAATTTACACCAGTCCTACTCGTATATCAATCAGTTGTCTGACAACACAATTCAGGCAATTTGAATGACACAAGCACAAAACACATCTTACGCACTTTTCTCGTGCTGCTAACAAATTTATGCAAGTTAGGTCTCTCAACTGTTTTCGTTTACTCTGTGTCTCCGTTACCACACCCTCTCCCTTTCCTCTCTCATATTCCTAAGCAGTTCTTTCAAACATCAGTACACACATTCGTGCATATCTATGCACACAACAATTGTGACTAGTCATCGTGCATAAATTCCCAATACTCAAGGGTAAGTGTTCAAAAAAAAGGGGACAGTTTGTGTATCGATAGCAGCTCAATGCCGGACTATTATGCGAGTCACGTGCTGGCGTGAGAATGTATACACTATGTTGTTGGGTGTAGCTGGACACAAAGTTGCTGACAAGGATTGTTGTCGATTATTTATTATTTTGTATTCATGAATATTTACTTTATACTCATTATTAGTTACTCATCCCGTTAATGGTTGTAGAAAGACAAATAATAAAAAAAACCTTAGGAAATTCGTCATTATCAGCCATTACCTGGCTAACTGCTTGCCTGCCTACCAAGATATCTGCCTGTCTGCCTACCTACCTATCTGCATGCGTACCTGCTTACTTACCTATCTAACTGCTTACCTACCTACCTACCTACCTGCCTACCTACCTACCTACCTGCATACCTACCTACTTGCTTGCCTACCTACCTGCATATCTACCTACCTGCATATCTACCTACATACCTACCTGCCTACCTACATACCTACCTGCCTACCTACCTACCTGCCTACCTACCTACCCACCTTCCTTCCTACCTGCCTACCTACCTACCTACCTGCTATGATAACGAAAGAATAGGCCTATCGCTCCCTCATGCATGTCGTAAAAGGCGACTAATATAAGGTTGCGCATGGGGCTGACAATCTCATCAGATAGGACAGAGTGACGGACAGACAGGCAGACAGACTGTCACGGGATTGCCTCCTTTGCTTTGCAGTAGTGGTCCACTAATGGTCACAACGCAAGCGTATCTAAAAGTAGGTCGTCCAAGATATCTATCTTCGCGCAAGATCACTCTTGGCAAAGATATAGATAGAAGATGAATGTCGTTTCTACCTTAGGGGAGCCTTCACAAGAAATTCCCAGAAGTCAAGAACAAACGCTGCTTAAGGGCTGAGCAAATTTGTTAACTTATTTTCTGGTCCGTCGCCTTTTGTGAAGGGTTTATGCAATGATTCTGGCCGTCAAGCCCCCAAGAAAAACTGGCTCATACGTTTGCTTTCGTACATATAAACTGAATCAACAATTAATAGTCAATTAGTTCAACAAGTTAAAATAAGGATTAAATGCGGTGAAAGTTATACTAAATTTTGAGGTTTTGGTAGGGCGTTAATAATGTTCGTATTTTTGCTGTAGCCTGTTACACACAACTTAGCTCCAGACAAGTCCTGCAGCTGCGGTTTCCGTCACTTCTTTTTGGTGATGAGTACACTTCTCCACATAATACGTCTATTTAGGCGGTTGGTGGTGATACTCTTCTCTCACACTAGTGGCGTAGGAACTTCAGTACTTAAGTCTGATGTCTTGTAACCACGAACTGGGACAAATTAGAAAGAAATAAATGTCTCATTACATTTGTTCTCCGCAAACTAACAGCCCTTTTCATGCGCTCCACCCACGAATGTTAACCTCTCAGAAGAATTAAATTCCCGAGCACACAAAGTAACTCAGGGAATATGATGAAAATTCACCAATATCCTTCTGGGTATTTACTAGGAAATTGCGTCTGGAGTGCATGGATAATGATTTGCCTGAATTACAATTAAAAAAGGTATATAAATCTCACAACATAATTATATACACTTTAGGCACATGTGATGTATCATCACTCATTGCTTGTCGCTACTCCCGTCGGGGACTGGGGTCGCTCTTCTGTCGGGTTTCCCGTACGACTAGTCAGAAACAATCACCATCTCTTGCAGTAGTGGTTCATGCATACACTATTTTCATATGTTGTGGTTGCCAGCCTCATATATATAACCACCTGTAAAATTTACATTAGTAAATAAATTGTTTACACTTACCCCAAAATTTTGGGAATACACACTTCTCCTGGCACAAATTAGAATGGACCCACAGCCCTTTAGTTAGATGCTGTTCGAATTACTTAGGTCTGGAAGTGTAAGTTAATTCCTATGACGGCTGCAAATTCCTGGCCTGGTAACACTGTTTGTATAATTCCTCTTATCACTTGGTCTGGGAAATATGAGTTAATTCCTCTGACGGCTGGTGTTCTGCGAATTCCTGGGCTGGGAAAACTGTTTGTATAATTCTTCTTATCATTTGGTCTGGGAAATATGAGTTAATTCCTCTGATGGCTGGTGTTCTGCGAATTCCTGGCCTGGGAAAACTGTTGGTGTAATTCCTCTTATGACTGGGTCTGGGAAATATGAGTTAATTCCTCTGACGGCTGGCGTTTCATGAATCCTGCCTGGGAAAACTTTTGATAAAATTCCTCTCTGACTCCTTGTGATAAAATTCCCAAGTGTCCAGTCTTGTATTAAAATGGCGGGTTTGCGTGTGAATTCCAAAGTTACCCAATACTCGATCTGGTACTTATAGTTGTGGAATTGTAAGTCCTATCCTCTTTCCTCTGGCTTTTTTTCGGAGGTGCTTCGTTAACGCTGCGATGCAGTCTGTCTGTTCGTTGTCTGATTTCTACAGTATATCTCACAATCCGGAGTTTCAAATCCCAGCTGTGTTTCCTGCTGAATGTTCCTTTCAATTCATTGTAGCTTCTGGCGAACCAATCAAATCTATCTAGCACTGTTTGGGTGGGGAAGTTTATCATTGCTCATTCCACGCGTATTTTAAAATATTAATTTTAATATACACCCGTGGCCTCTTACAACCGTGATGTCATATTGTTACCTAAGACTTCAGGCGCACCTCTGTTTATCACAATATTGTCACAGTGTGTTTTCTGGCGAAATGAATTCCGCCCAGATATCTAGCCCGACAGATTATCTAATTATCCTCTTTATCTGTGTGCCTCAGCCAGACAGATGTCTGGTCAGACAATGTCGTCTTCTTTCATCGCAGCACAGTGCACGCTTGGGTCAACATAATCAACAGCTTTCCAATGGGGTCAGACGTTGGACCGACACGTTTCCACAGGTGGTCATACGGATTCAAAGAGATAAGCGGGTGACCGGTCTGACTGGGTATTGTTACGATAATACCACAGTTTAGCTGGCGGAACGTAAACACGTCTGAGGAGTGGTAAACAATAAGATACGCATTACTCCCGTAGCAAATACTGCCACAGGGGAGGGGCGTGTTAGAGAATTCAACATGCTATGTCCAGCTTAGAGCAAAATAGTGAAAATAACGAATGAAAAGGCATGATTTATGCCAAATAAAAGCGATGAGTGAGATACATGAAGAAAAAGAAAGGATACTGCCGGAGGGTTCAAGGTGTGAGAGATCACACAAAGAGCATGTTCAGACGTTTTGTCACACAGACAGACATACAGGCAGGCAGGCAAACAGAGATAGATAGATAGATAGATAGATAGATAGATAGATAGATAGATAGATAGATAGATAGATAGATAGATAGATAGATAGATAGATAGATAGATAGATAGATAGATAGATAGATAGATAGATAGATAGTTACAGAAACTACTGGTGCATAAGCATGTGTTTTGACGCAGTTGGATCCATGTTTCATAAGAAGTGAAGCAAGAGATGATGATGATGATGATGTATCTTAATTATAACCCAGCATGGGTTGAACAGGATATTTTTCTCCATGAATTAAAAGAAAACGAACAAACAAACAATCTTCTCCCCAGTCAGTATTTTCTTAAAGCATTTAGTAGTCATTGTAAAAGTAGGTCGAACTTCCGGGTTGTTCAAAAGGAGCAAGATTTGTTCTGTTATTCAAACTGAATCAGATTTAACACAGTCATCAGATTTAACACACTCATCAGATTTAACACAGGCATTTGATATAGTAATTTAACTACAGTTCATCACAGGTTACCAAAGCCATTATCATAATAATAAAATCCCAGCTTTTTCTGTCAGAAACCTTCGCAACGCTCCTGAAAATAGTAACACTCGCCCAAAAAAAGTGCGCAAAGGTTGATGTATCGTACCCGGCACCTTTGCCACGAGAGACCAGCGCTCTAACCACTCTGCCAATCGGACGCTCCAGAACTAACGTAGCAACTTTTAATAGCGGGCAAACAGCCGTGTTCTATATGTTTGGGTTACTTAACACAATATGAGTCATACGGTTGCAGGGGTACTTAAAATGGGTGCAGACATACAATTCACTCAATAGTGATTAATCCAACTATAGCCGTAGAGTTATAGATGAACAGGTTTAATAATCACTTAGATTTTAACAATATTTTCTTGATCGAGCCAGTTTTCGATCACAGATAGCTGTATGTCGCACTGTCTCGATCAAGAAATCACAATTATGCAAAACTAGAAATTAAAACAACAGAAAATCAAGGTACTCTTCTGTGAACAATCGGATATTCACACCTAACATTATTTTTCCACAAATGTAATTTAAAATAACTAAAATTGCCATTAGGTATTGCTGCTTTTGAATTTAATTCGCGTCATATGACGGGCTTTTAATCTAGTGCTACGACAAACCAACAACGACCCAACACGACAACAACAACAACAACGACACAACAACGACAACAACAACACAAACCACAACAACAACCCAACAACAACACACCACCCCAAACACAAACGAACACCAAAAACCCCACAACAACACACACAACACACAACAAACAACAACAACAACACAACAACAAAACGACAAAAACAACACAACAACAACACACACAAAACCACAACAAACAACCCCAACAACAACGACAACAACAACCCAACAACAACAACAACAACGACCAACCCCAACACAACAACAACCCCAAACAACAACACCCCAACGATAACAACAACAACAACCAACCCCCAACCACAACAACGACAACAACACGATAAACACCACGACAACAACAACAACAACAAACAACACCCAACCACGACAACAACAACCACCACAACGACAACGACACACAAACAACACAAAAACAACAACGACAACACACAACAACAACAACAACAACAACAACCCCAAACAACACACCAACAACACGACAACAACCCCCCCAACACACAAACAACCCAACAACAACGACAACAACAACCCCCCACACGACCAAAAACAACACACCCAACAACACACACAACCACCAACCCCCCCCAACACACCCCCCCCCAACACCCACCACCCCACAACAACCCCCCCACAACACCACCCCAACGACACAACAAAACACACACACACAACACACACACCACACCCAAAACAACACCCCCCACAACAAACACAAAAACAACCCACACCAACAAAACCCCCCCCCAACAACCCCACACCAACACCCCAAACACAACCCCCCAACAACCCCCCCCAACAAAACAAAACCCAACCCAACAACCCCCCCCCCCAACCACCCCCAACAAACCCCCCCCAACCCCCCAACCACAACAACCCCCCCAACACCCCCCCCACCCCCACCAACACAACAACCCCACAACAACACCCAACCCCACCCCCCCCAACAACCCCCAACCCCCCACCCCCCAACACCACCCCCACCCAACACCCCCCCACAACAACAACAACCAAACCCCCACACACCCCACCCACCCACACAACACACACCCACACAACCACCAACCCACAAAACAACAACAAACAACAACCAACCCAACCCAAACCCCAACCCCCCAACCCAACCAACAACACCCCAACCACAACAAAACACACAACCCCAACACAACAACCAACCCCCCCAACACACAACAACAACCCCCCCCACCCCACCCCACCCAAACCACACCACAACAAAACAACAACCCCACCCACCCCAACACAACAACAACCCCAACCCCCCCAACCCCCCCCCCCACCACACAACCCCAACCCCCAACCCAACCCCCACCCCAACAACGACACCCAACGACAACAACAACACGACAACAACGACCCCAACAACAACGACACAACAACCAACCACGACGACAACAACCCCCACCCAACACCCGACCAACACACCCCCCCCCCCCCCCCCCCCCCACACAACACCAACCCACACACAACCCCCCCAAACCCCCCCCACAACAAACCGAACCCCAACGACCCCCCACACAACAACAACACCCCAACAACACCCCCACACAACGACGACAACCAAACACGACAACAACAACGACAACAACAACCCACAACAACACACCAACAACAACGACAAAAACAACCCCCAACAACAACGACAACAACAACCCAACCACAACGACAAAACAACGACCCCAACAACACCACAACAACGAACAACACAAAAACAAACAACAACACAACAACAACAACACAACACCACCACAACAAAAAACACACCCAACACCCCAACAATATTTATATAACACCCCTAGAGCACAGGGTAGGACTAGCGAGAAAGTGACTTACTACACAGCTCTCTTCTTCAGCTACCATCTAGAACAGTGTAGTATACTACCTGACTTGTCCTGGAGCCATCCCTACCTCTAGTTCACCAGCTCTCTTCTCCAGTTCTGTCAACTATACTTTTTAATTTTCCATTTTTTATTCTATAAGTTGTGCGACCTACCTGTAATTCTGTGGTTTGAGGTAATTAATATGATAGATATATAGATTATTGCTCGTTGTGAGTGTTTAAAGGTGTTAAATCGCGTAATTCATTTTAATCTATTTCTTTAGCGCAGAAGAGAAATAAAGTGGTAGGCTATTATATTTTCTAGGGAAGCATTCAGTGGAAAGCAGAATAAAATTAAAATTTCTAGCTTATAACGGCAATTGTAGCTATTTATAAATTTTAATTTTAACTGCTAATACTCAGTTCGATCCCGATTTTTTTTCTAAACTAACGTATAAACTCTAGAATCCAGCCTCATGAATGGTGACGGAATACGCACGTGTTCTTAATTTATGAGGAGATTGCTGATTTTTAAATATAAACTTACGTCACGGGAAGTTTAAATGATAAGCAAAGCTCTCTGCTTGCAAGTTTTAAATGTAAGTTTTAACCAGTACAGATTCTGTTTATTATATTATATGTGTTATTTTTCCTCCACACAGTGAAAGTTTTGGGGTGACCCTAACTTTACCAGCACCTAGTAGTAGTTTCCATACTTGTGAAGAAATAGACAGTCCTTATTTTGAACCACGTGGGTTTTCTCAAGTAACACTGATCTGACGGTGCAAGTTAGACAGAAATACTAATATCCCTATAACGGGTTTTTTCAAAGACTGTAATGATAAATACTGGACCTTGGAGCCAGCACTTAATTTCTTCTAGAAAACTCTATATAATTTGCTGCCTGGTGGCGTGAATATTAACAATCATTTCCCGACTAGATTATATCTTGTGGACAAATCTGTGGTGTGACTAAAGTGAATCCTATACTGAGGGAAGGCACCGACCTGACATTCATCAATTTTTAGAAACCTACGCTATTGACACTGTGCTCTGCTAACTCCCGCGCCTGGAATAATTGTTAGGTGACTTAATCAGACATTTGAACAAATTTGCATACCCAAGTAGTCGTTCCCGGAGACTCCAAGTTAAATACGTCTTTTGGAACTGGGGACTTCTTGGCAGAAGACTGCATTTTTTGAGTCTGTGTGAAAATCTAAAATCAATGTGTTCCAAGAGGCAGCAAGCAAAGTCGTGAGTACAAGTATGAGAAGCCATGGCGGAATGAATGAGTGTACGCTGGTTTGAGTGATATTTTTTCACTATTTTATCGTTGACACCCTGTTGCTGTCCTAATTTTTTTTTTTCAATCTGCATAATTTGTTGCTAAGGCTAGAGTTCTTGTGTTTTTGTCTTAGGTTAAATCAGATTTTTTTCAAACTCTGTGCATATAATTACGAGATAAAACATAGAAAAACTCTTAGACTCAAACCCTATGTATCTGTGACTCGGGCGCCATCATCTGTTCTCTTAACGGGGCCGGGCTAAACCTAGAGTTAACACTATAACGGGGCTATCATCCTTGCAACATTTCCTTGAGTTTTTATGACTATGTGTATATGTATTTTCCTTGATGTACTTTCTTTGATGTTGTGAGCCGATTTTTCCTGATATTGAAATCGCTCTTGAACTTAATAATCGTGTTTTGGTCAGCTCGTTCTAGATAATTATATATAATCATTGTTATAGTTTTCCCACGTCTGTGTGTTTACCTGTCGTCACGTGTATGTGCGTGCCTGTGAGTGATAGAAAATACGTAATATGTATATTGGTGTAGTCTGTCTGACGCTGTAACAACTGTTGTAGAAGATAGGTGAGAGAGAGAAGAATTCTTTTCGCTTTCAGAGACAGCCACTATATCAAATCTATCCCCGCTCAGCCCCCCCAAATTCTATTCACCTTTTCACTAACTCTCACTGAGTCTCCCCCCCCCCTACCCCCCCCCCTCCCACCTCCCCACCAGCGAACCCAATGCCCCCCCGCCCCCCTCCTCAACCCCCCCCCCCCCCCCCCCCAGTACCCCCCCCGGTCACTCCCCCCACCCTCCCCTCCAAAACTCAACACCCCCAAACCATCCCCCACCCCCCCATAACACTCACCCCCCCCAACCTGACACCCCCGCCCCCCCCCCCTCGCCCCTAAACACCCCCCATAAACCACTCCCACCTTTCATATCCCTCCCCCCTCACTTCCCCCCCCTATGTTCCCCCCGCCCCCCAGCGTACCTCCAGCCCCCCCGCCCCCCTACCCCTCCCTCCCCAACCTCCCCCCTAACCCCCACCCTGCCTATGCGACCCATCTTAAATGCGCCCACATCCTCCGCCGCCATGCCTATTACTGCTCGCGACTCCATACACTGCATAGCTGATCACTCAAGCGCAGAGTGCCCTCCCTATCTCCTCCGCACACGTCCCCCGTTGAATAGACGTCTCCCCCCCCCATCCACCCCCCCTGACCCGAATACCCCAGTCCACATCCCCGACCTCCCCCTCCAAAGTGATTCTCAGTCTAAACTCCCCGCCCCCCCACTTTTCTCAAGTGTGCTATGTGAACCCCGCCCCACCCATATTCTCTAATCATGTTTGACTAGTGATAGAATGCCCCGTAGAGGTGATCACCGACCTCAGTCAAACATACTTTCTTTTTGCGCGCTTCAAGTTCCTCAGCATCGCACAGTATAATTCTTTCGATCTTCAAGCTTGTTTGAAGACTGCCTTTCGATAAGATCTGAATGGTGATCGGCAAGATTGAGAGAACATCGCCATACTAGCTGGTTGTGACTTCACGCAGTTCACTCCATGCGCAAGAGCTGGACTGCACATTTTGTCAGCAATACACCTCCTATGTCAGACCGCTAACTCCCTGCGATACTCGTACAAGCGCCTCCTAGTGGGGGATAAACGCACTCTCAAGATTCCTGGTCGCTTCCGACAAGCTCCTTCTGACTCCTGTAAAGACACTCCATCCAATGAGTATATCCGTTACAGAAATGCCGAATTGTCGATTCACACATTATATCCACAATGACTCGCAATTGCTGTACCTCAAGACATGTCGTGTACCCATGTGCCAGAACAGAGACACTTCTCCTCTCGATCCATCTCTAATTCCGCCAGAAATGAGACAATTCCCCTTCTTGTATAACACCACAGTGTCCTCATGCCTCAATAGCGACATGTCACTCAGCGCTAACGACTACCACGCCTACCGGTTCTATCTCGGACTGTTCGATGAGATCAAGAATACACCGCCATGGTGAAACGAAACCTGAAGAGAGCTCTGATCTGCACTCTACTCCAAACACGACTACAAACTCCTTAGAGCAGTCAGAATTTTCACATACGCAGCTCAGTGTGACTCTAGACTGCTATAGTCTGTCCATTTCGCTATCTATAACGGGCGGCCATCCGCTGTGTAGTGCAATCATACCGATTGCTCACTGTGTCTCACTTGTGAACTGCCTAAAGAGAAGCTGAGCGAGTTTTCAAAAGCTCATCTGTCTTTTTGTCTCGCGACCGCTGCAACTGAATCCGCAACCCCCCTACCCCCGTGATCAACACCCCTTAACTAAAACTGCTAGAGATCCATGCTTTATAATAAAGTAATCTCATCAATGATCTGTTTGTTTTTTTCCCCCTTCTACCCCCCCCCCCCCCCTTTCGCGTATTATCACCCCCCAGAAACTTTTTTTTTTCAAGCACATTTCTACTTGTCACTTTGATTAATCTTGAAAAATTATGCTTCTATTACTATGTTTATGATTTTGTTTTTTTGTCGTAGTGACTGTGCCTGGATTTTTTATAACAACATAATCAGACCTATACGGTCTTTTATCTAATTTGGTACATCTGCACCTTAATATCACAAATTGCAACAGCGACGCATTGAACTAGTTCCGTCGGGGGGGACAGCTTACAGCCCCCCACACATTAACCAACATGACTCGTACAAAACATTTTATTCCATTATCTTATTTCGTACCCCGTGCCTGTCGCAGGATATCATCACTACTTCATCACGCAACAGTGGTCTTATAGAGTTTTCCTCTTGCTTACTCGCTCGGATCCTTAGCGCGACCCGTCAAAGCAGTACAGTGCCATACTCACGCATTGTGAGTTTCACACTACGGTTAGTATCAGGTTACATTTGTAATGATTTTTATGGACATCCCTTCGTACAGGTGCCGCAATCTTGGTGTACTATTCTTTGCAATATTTTTTCTCCACAGAGCCTCCGGCCAGGTTGTTTTGGTCGGTAACGGAGCTTTTTATGCGTAGATTTTAACTCGATCAATTCAGTAGATTGTTGGCATAAATAACGATACATAAAATTGATTTGCCGCTTGTGTCTAAGGAAGGTTGGCATCTTCAGTCGCAGCTGCGCTGCTTTTGGCCAGTGACCTTATGCCTTGTAAACAGTCGATTCACGGTTTCACAACCAGATACTCGCTTTTAGGGTAGTTCTCGTGATCAATACTATATACTAGCACATTTGCCTTGCAGCTGCTGCAGACTATCCCACTGTCTGCCTTTTAATTAACAATTGCACTTCTCACATCATTCTCTGCCAGCTTTAAAATACTAATCTACAACTGTGAGTACACGACCTTTCTGTCAACTTTGACGAAAAGACATATTCAGTAGTAATTTCTTTACATTGTTCTGGTCTGTATTACACGATACAATGACTATGATTAGTATACGAACAACTATCTCTACCGCCCTTTCTATCTTTGTCCTGGTTTAATCGCTGAACTTTTTTCTTGCTAAATCTGCTCTAACAATCTATGCAAAATTAAGTGACTGGCCCAAATGCAAGTTTTACCGCGCCAGACAATGTTTTTGGGAAAATTTCCCTGCGTGGTAGTTTTCTGAATAATAACTAAAAAAAAGTTCATTTGCAAAATACATGTTACAAGATGGAAGGAGAGGAAAGATGGCTTACTTGTGATCACCAAATTTTATTTGACGGATTGACGATGATCATATAAGCGTGGTTTCCTTTTAAACCGGGGGTGGTGGAAGTTCCAATGTATAATTTATGATTTCTATGACACGAGTTAGCTGAGTAAGAATTGTACTTTAGAATAATCATGATAGTCCCATATTCGAGAAGCTATTGAAGAATTTTAGTATTCTATAGACACTCGTACTGGACAGACTAGGCGTTCCTGCTTATTTTACATGGGGAAAGAGGGGAGACGCGAATTACGGAAGTAGTTGGAGTGGGTTGGTACATCTCAAATAGGAAACCATTTAAAAGAGTTTAAGGGGATGAAACAGGACAGTGAGCTTTTAGGCGACAGACAGTGACTGATTGGGTGTGACCGGGGGAGTAGTGACGTGATTTTTCTGGGGCTGTATAGGTGTGCAGGGCGATAAGAAGTATGGTATGGGATGTGAGCGTGATAGGAGAATCCGTTAACTCAGGACGCCAATACGCAGTAGGGGTTCACTAATCGAGGAAAATTTGCCCCCCCCCCCCCCCCCCCCCCCCCCCCCCCCAGGTTAAAGGAAAATTGGCCGTGAATTGTTTTGGTGCTGGTTTTCAAAAATGGGAGGAGAAGTGGATTAGTAGATTAAGGAGGTGAGTGATTGGCCACGTGATCCGGGGGTAAATGTGTATTAGCAAAGCTATGAATTATTTATGGAATGAAAGAAACCAAAAAGTGTATTCAAGATGAGGTATGAAAAAAGGCTGCTGATTAATCTCCCTAAACTCGTGTTATGAGGGCATAGTTCACAGTCGGTGTGGTGTAGATGGGGAAGGGAGTGTTAATTTACTTTTGGCAAAGTACGCGTTGACAATTGCTCAGTTCTATGGTATAATTGGTGCGTTGGAGGGTGAGGACCGTATTTGGATGAGCGATTAATATGTGGTCCAACTACATGTTTATGTGTGGGAAATAGTGATTTAATATATATGTGAATGTCCTCACATTTTATGATGGTTATTTTGGGAACAATTTTATATTGTATAATTTTTTGAATTTAAGTGTTGTAGATTGAGGATGTGTAGTGTGCGGCTACGGATTGGAAAATGGTGAATAAAATATTCAAGTTGGGATGTTATATTACTATTAAATTTTTCACAGGGGGGGATTTTGACATGGATTTATTTTTATTATTTGATAATGAAAGTAATAAGAAATAATTAATACTGGGAAAAAGCATATGGGGGGGGGGATTAGCGGAATTAAGAGAAATTTAAAAGAAACTGATGTAAATTCTTTAATATGTTATAAGGTTGTTATTGTGGGCGGGGGTATTGTTTGGGGGGGTTTGGGGTTTGGTTGGGGTGTGTTTTGGTGGTTTTGTGGGTGGGTGTGGGTGTTATAATTGGTTAATTGTGTTGGGGGGTTGGGTTGATGGTAGGGGGGGGGGGGGGGGGAATAATTACAAAAGGTGTTTTGTGTTTAATGGGGGCGTCGGGTGGGGTGAAATTGGGCATTGAGTGTTGGTATTATTGGGTTTAAGGGGGTTGGGTTTTGGGATTGGGGGGTGGGGCATGTGGTGATGGGGTTGAGGTTGATGACCAGGTTTTTGGTGTGGGGTTTATGGTTCATATTGGGGTATGGGTTGGGGGTGGAGGGTTTTTACTGAGTGGATGTTGATGGTTTATAATGGACCAGGGTAATATTGTAATTTTTCGGTTAATATGTAGTGAGTCTAAAGATTTCAAGGGTGTAAAGGCAGGTTGTGTCGTTTGGATAAATTTTGTAGGATGTGTATTAATATGATTTTGATTGTTATTGTAAGCAAATTGAGATTTAGTTTGGGTGAAAGTTAGACTTAGGGGAAGTTTGACTGTGATGACTAGGCAATTGAACCGGATAAGTTTTTTTAAATAAATTTGGTTTTGAGTTTTGTTTCCATTTTGGGGTAATGGTTTATGAGGGCGTAGATAGTGTTTTTGATGATGACATTTTTTGGAAACCAAGGCAATGGGTCTGACTTCTAATGGGGGGGTTGAGCTTGGGGTGGTGCTAGTTTGATGGGTATGCATGTGTGTGATGCGGGGCCATTTTACCTTATAGTTAGGGGGGACACGTTATAATGTTTAGGGTGCCATGTATTGGGCGTTTGATTAATGATTGGTCTGTAGCAGATTCAGGGGATTAGCATGTTTGGGGGGACCGGATTAATTGTCCAGTGAAAATTTGGGCCGTGTTGTACAAATACGGACAAAGAATTATAGTGGGAGCCTTCAGTTAGGCGGGGTGATTTGCATGAATATGGGGACATTCCCAAATAATGGGCGGCGCGAAATATAGAGTAAATTGCTGTTGGGGGATAAAAAAAGGGTACTGCTAAGGTGTGGTGGGAATTGGGATGGGTCTTCGTAGGAGAGGTTAAATGCTCGCCAATTAGGTGTTTGGAATTGAGAACGAATTGGTGAAGGTTTGGTGTAGGGTTTTATTTTATGAATTAGTTAAAAAAGTGGGAATTTGTTGAGAGGGTGGGAAAACATAAGGGAGGTAGGAGTAGGGGGGTGGGGGGTGTGGGATTCGGGGTGCATTTGGATGGGGGGTTTTGGGGTTGAATATGATTAGGCGGGAATGAAAAGTGGATTATAAAATTGTGTTTTTTAATGAAAAAAATTTGGATTGGAGCGATAGGTGGGGGTTGTTTAAGTAGTTGATCCTGACCCATGAAGATGGGGTGTGGGTATGGTATTAGTAGGGTTGCAGGGGGGTAGGCGGTTTAATGGGGGGTTAATGATTTGCGGAGGTGAAGAGAAATCCATATTGGATGTTGGTTATGCAGAGATGTTTCATTATTGAAAGGCTAAAAGATTGTGGTCTTTTAATATGGGAGTTGGATAGGGGGGGGGGGGGGGGGAAGGCTAATTTGGTAATATGAAGACAAAAAACAAGGGGGGGGGGTATAAGAACCGGGAATTTTCCCAAACCCGGTTAGGGGGATTTAAAGAATACATTAGTTTTTTTGGTTTAAAGGGGGTGGATTTCTAGGGGAAAATATTTTTAGTAGGAAAAATAATGAAAATAGGTTAATGGGAGGGGGGAAATGGGGGGGTGGCTGACGGGGGGGGGGGGGGGAAAATTTGTGATTGGGTTGAGGGGGTTGGGTGGTGTTGGTTGGTATTTTGTTCGAGGGAGGTTTTACAAGATTTGATGGGGAAAGTTGCACGGGGTAATTGGAAGGGACAATTTACCGTTTATAGAATTACTAGTGGACGTAAGAATGTTTGGGAGTATTGAAGAGAGGAATTATATTTATAAATTTTAGATGGGTTCTATAGAATGGTGAAGGGTATTTGAGACCCTAGGAATGGGGAGAATATATTAGATTTGTATAATTTTATTTAGTGTTTGAGGAGGTTTTGTAAAGTAGGGGGGTTATTTTAGAAACTCAAGATGAAGTGGTAATAGATGAATGGAATTATAATTTTTAGAAAATGCACATAATTGTGAGATATTCTTTAAATAAAAAAAAAAAAAATTATCGTTGTGTTAAAAAAAAAAAAGTATTAGGATTAAAAAAAGGGGTGTTTTGGGGGGATTGAGTAAATGGGGTTTGAGGGAATTTTTTTATGGCGAACATGTATTGTAAGTGGAATGTTGGGTTAGGGAAAAAGTACTGATTAAATATGGGTAAAAACGGAAACACAACTTGTAATAAATCATCATTATTTGCAGTCTGGAGGGAACTTAGAAAGTGGTACACCTTTTGAGGGGAGAAAAAAGTAACAAACACCACATAACAAAACAGATATTGTCCTAACAAAAAAAAACAGTGTTGGGGTTGAATGGATTTTTTTATCGGGTAATGGATTTTAAATACTTTTTTTGTTGGTATACGAGATAGTTGTCGGGCGTTTTTTGGTATAAGTGGATTACCAGGGAGGTGGATTTTGTCAGCTGTTTGACACACGTATATTCGTTACATGGAAAGAATAGGGTCCGAGTATGGTACGAGGGAGTTTTTTGTTTTTTAGTTTTGTTTGAATTGTAAAACGATTTGCCCATTGTAGTTATACATACCTACGTTTTTATATCTAATGGTGGACAAGACATTTGTAGTTATGACACAGGTTGAAGTGGTGGGAATTCTGTTTTATTTTTTTATTGTAAGGGATTAGGTTTGACCCATAGGGTAGTTGGGGGGATTTTTAGGGGGACGCAGGGTTTTAACAGGGGTGGTTGAAAGTTGTAATATCTACTTTATAGGTTATACAGATTAGCATTTTTGTAGGAAGGTATGAGTGGGAATGGACACCATCGAGGTTATTGGACACCCCCACACTGATAAAAGTCTCACAAGTGTTATAGTAAATTGGATAACAGGAGGTGGGTATTGGTGTGGGGAGATTTTTTCATAGACTTGAAGGTCAAACCACCTTACTAAGGGGGAGATGTTGGAGCATATGTAAAGGATCACATGAAACAACACACAACTTGGGGTATACAAACATGGTGGTTGTAGTATCACAATGTAATCATATAGTTACATATTGACATGACTATGTTATTACACTCACCAATGTATTTTGATGAGTAGATTTAGGGATTCGATATGAGGTTAGAAAAGTTAAGCTTGTGGGCTGGAGAATTTAGTCAGGATGTTTAATAATCAGTACTGAGTATTTGGGGTTCTTAGTGGGTGGAACCTGGGTTACTGATTAAATTGTTTGTTACATGTAGACGCGTATGTGTAGTTGGGGTTTAGGTATGGTAGGTGGATGGAGTAACCCTAGTAGGTTGTCATTTGTTGGTAGGATTGTTTTTATTAAGATAATTTTAGATTATAAAAGGGTGGTCCTTAAATTAGGTGGTGATTGTTGGTGAGGTTTTAAACATAAATGAGTGGGTGGATGTAAAGTTAAACATGGTTTATCCTGAAGCACCCGTATATAGAGTTTTTAATAAGGGGGCACTAGTTAAGTGGATGTATTCATTGGGGTTTGTTGGGGTTGGGGGTGGGGAGTGAAGGTTGGCAGTTTGTTTTTAAGTAGGTCGAGTATAGGGACATTAAGGTATTGGGTGGTTAGAAAAGTATGGGGATGGTGGATGGGTTTCTTGAGGGAATAGGTAGTTGGGACAAAGGGGGATTCAGGTGTAAGTTAGGGGAGATATTGCTGTGGAGGTGTAGGGAGGGGGTGGGGTTAAGATTTAATTGGGGTGGTTTGGTGCAGTTTTGTAGGGGGTGGTGGGTAGTGGTGAAGGGGGAGGAGGAGAGATGGTGGTGGGGGGTGTGGAGGGGATGTGGTTTGGGGGGGGGGGGGGGATGGGGGGGGTTGGTAGGGATGGGGGTGGGGGGTGGGGTTTTGGGGAAGTGTTTTGTGAAGGAATTTGGGGTTTTTGTAAAGGGGGGGGTGTATGGGGTAGAATTTAATGGGGGGGATGTAATGTGTGGGATTTGTTTGATATTTTTTTAAGTACTACCTGACGCGTTCAGTCAGGGAGGCCCTGAGTTACAGTAGGAAAAGAATGTGTTGTCAAGCCAGCGTTATTAGCATCATACCTATGAGCTATACGGAACTGATGATGTTCGATGTTATTAATTATTACCACCTATGAACAGGTGTTAAAGGACAGACCATTGTCGATAACGTCCGTACAGATGAGTGGTTCAAGCTTTATTTACCAGATGTTTTGCCAGTCACATCCAATATACATGATGTGTCTTGATTCTCGTCCATTTGACTGTACCTGTTGATGTCACTGTGTCACGTAATTAAATGGTTGAAAGTTCCAGCAGTTTTCTACAATTACTGATTGCTGCATGTGAGTGAGTGGGTGCCTTGTTTACATTTCAAAGATCCTATACGCATTCGTGTCTCTACACACCCACCTCACTTGTCAACCATACAATCTTCGAGTACCTTACATACAAGAAATGTCTGATGTTCGAATGTCAACATGACACCCTTTCAGCGCCTCAACGCCTGGTGAGCTATTCATGCATAACAAAGCTGCTTGGCCCAGGTCGAACGGACTACAACAGTACACAGCAAGGAGATTGTTACGTTCCTACATATCATACGTAAATCCCACCTTAACATTTGTAGTGGTCACATAAAAAAAGGATATAACATTCGTGGTGGCCGTAAATATATGGCTAACAACTAGCCAACGCTGTGTTTACAATCTTCGTTGACCTATCAGTCATAAAAGGAAACAAATCACGCTTCGGTTTACCTCGTTCCACTCACGCCAGCTTATCTGTCAATCATATAATACTTGACAGACAGCATGTGAGAGAGAGACACATAACAGACTTCGTTGAAGTTTGCTCAGGGGAAATCCAAAATCCCCAAATACCCTTTGATCTGGGAACACGGGCATCCTACAAGGAAACCCACTAGTGAACAGAAAGTCTTTTGATGTCGGTCAAAGCTCCAGACGAGAAACCCTGGAAGACCGAAACACGAAGTCTTTCATCTTGATACGTCTAGCTTCTGATTTTTGTCTCAGAGCTCGAATTAACACCATTAGAGATCAAAGAAATCTAGTGATATATATACTGCTGTTTTCTTAACCCCGCAATCAGAAGTCAGTCAGAATTTGAATAGTCTAGCGAGCAGTACGAGAACCATTTTTCTTGTTGGAAGTGTTTATAAATGATTTTCATTCTGAATTTCTGGTAAGGGGAAAATAGTGCTAGGGATTTAAAAGCGGTGATAGCATTTAAACACTTATACTACTCTTAGAATTTTTGCTCGCTAGTAAGACCTATTAAATAAAATAACGCGTAGCGATTTTCATACCAGATATTCAATTAAAATGTTAGTCCACCACCCGACCGCTAACTCACTGAGACGAGACAGTAATTATGTTTACAGTGTAGACGGACGCGACACTGAAACTCCCCAGGAGAGAGAGAGAGAGAGAGATAAACTCGACTGTTAAGCAGACCGGACCTTATAGGCGTTAGGCGACTGATAGCGGGAGTATAGAATGCATGTTTATTTTCATTTGTAATTTGTTATTATAGCGTCTATTATTTTTAAATGCCATTACGACAAACGGACACTGACAATTTAATAGCTATTTAATGACAGGCGATTATTGTTGTAGGTGGTGCGTATGACAAAATTAAATAATAATTAACACCGTACGCTGACCGCCAGCCGCGAGCAGGGGCGGGTGAGTTATCATAAACTCGGTCTGACCCAGATTAAGCGGCCAGCGACGTCTGCGAGTGTGTAGGCGTAGGGAAACACCGTGTGTCTTTTGAACTTAGTCAGGACTGACAGAGAGGATGAGAGATCGTGTTGTCCCCGTCGGTATATATAGAGATATCTACATAGAATGGTAGCATTTTTCCCACAAATGTTCTCTTACATTTTTCGCAGACCTGATCTCAAGGGCGACCAGCAGTCTTTTACTTTTCTGGTTCGTTATCCATTTCATTTATAAGCGTACTCGCCGATGATATTGGATGACAATAAATATAAATACTGGATTTACAAAATCCAGATTACCATTTTACCAGCCCACAGTGGTGTATACATGTAACATTATTATTGTTCCCCGACTCCTGACAGTCGTATTCAAAAGGATTATATATACATATCTTTATACACTGTGCAGAATCGGCGCTCTGACACAGAGTTTGCCGATAGAAGAACCACCATCATCATGTTTTAACCTTTTTTTTAGCAACCAGATGTATCCCAATACTGGAAATATTCCCCTGTCTAAATGGTAAACCTCAAAGAGAGAATGTGATGATTTTCTTGTTTTGCTGGGAATTATCCATAAAACTGATTGTCTGTTTTGTTTACTTTACTTGGTCTTATAGTGTACCAATATTGTTTTATTCTGTAACCTAATGCTAACCTTCACCCTTTGGGTTAATTATTTTGGGTTTTTCTCTCCATACGGGGAAATGCGCACCTCTCTTCTTTATTTCCAATGTATGTCAATGATTTCTTGATATCTTTTAGATAATTGGTGTTGTCAAGTTTAGTGATAATAAACTACAAAGAAATTAACTTTGTGTGTTGGTCAGACCCATACCCATTTATCCTTAGTTTTTCACGTGTGTGTGTCATTGTTGTCACATATTGTTGTGTGTGTGTAGAGTAACCTGTTCTTTCATTAGACAGGGAGGCAAAGACTGTCCTATAATAAAGCATAGTTGTACGGAGAGGCTGGATGAGAGAAACCTACTCACTCCAGAGACATATCTTTCCCTCAACCTACCACCTGTGAAATCTATTTTCTATACATTCTCGTGTATCAAGCAACCTTTCCTCTTTACTTAGACTGGGCCCAATAAACCAATTAACCTACCGTACGACAGAACGGAGGATCGTCCTGGATGTATCTTAGTCTGAGACAAGAATTAGTCTAGCTAGAGTGTGTTGTACGTGCTGTTTGGTGTAATAGGAAAAAAACAAAACAAAAATAATAATTTATCCCCTAGGCAACGATTCTTTGTTTCTTGGGTTCTGACCACACAAAAGATGAATAAATTGTTTTTCTTTCCACAGCATAATAATAGTTTACATACAGTTTGATCTTGATGGTGATTTTGGTATGTGGTAATGATAAATAATAATTGTGTACAAAAGACCGCTGGGACGTGTGATTGTTTATCAATCAGATTTTGTGGAGCTTTTGAGCATGAGCCCTGCGAAGGAAGTGCATTGGGCAATTGCAAAGTTAATCGCCTTCCCATAGCTCATACTGACTCCAGGTGTGGGTGAGTGTTTTTTCCTTTCACATTTAGTAATAATAGATTTAAAGTTTTTTTAGCCTAATCTACCATCCCTATGGATTAAGTCGACTGCATTAGGAGCCTTTTTGCCAGTTAACAGCTTTTTTGTATTCTCTTATTTGGTTAAGGAGCAGTGTATCCTTTTCTTTTTTCTTTCTCGGGTACTTCGCAGTCAGGTATATTTGCCATGGCGGAGCGAGCAAAGCTTAGAGCAATGATAAGAGAGGAAGCAAAAGAAATGGGATTACAAGGAGACGAGATGCTAGTTTTTGTGAACGACGAACTAGCCAAATATGAGACAGAGAAAAAGGAAGCAGAAACTAGGGAGAAAGAGAAAAGAAGTACGGCAATTGGAAAGTAAGAAACTTGAGGCGGAGATGGAAGCTCGCAGGGTGAAGGAACATGAGAAAGAGAGACAACACGAGGAGAGAGAGAACGACAAACGACGTCACCATGAACTAGCTCTTAAGACTTTAGAGGTCGAAAGTCGTGGTGTAGCGTCTAGCTCCAACAATGGAGAGTCTTCCTCACCTCAATCACCCTCAGCTGACCATTCCAATAGCGCCAGTCTTCCCAATTAGCTGCATGTTCTTTGCCCTAGAACCATTCCCAAGCCCCAGCGAAAAGATTGATAGCTACCTAGAAAAATTTGAGAGAATGGCAACATTGTACGGTTTGGATTGTTCGAGATGATGTCTGAAGCTATCCCATGCGCTAAAAGGCGCTCGCTCCGTATGATGTGTACGTAAAACTGGGAAGCAGCGATCAAGACAACTACGACATGCTTAAGAAAGTTTTACTTGAACGCTTTGAGATGAACGCTCGGAAGTTTTTACAACTTTTCCGAAACAGCAGAAAGGAGGGAGCCGAGACGTACGCTCAGTTCTCTTCTCGTCTAAAGGGATATTTGACAAAGTGTTTGGAGCTTTCCGAACTCCCTTGCACATTTGAAGGTTTAGAAGAACTTATTCTAACCGAACAAATCAAAAGCACTTTATCAATTGAAACCCGTAGATTCCTTGCTGAACAGGGAGCTGTGAAACTTGAAGATATTTTGAGTAAATCAGAGCAATATGCAGAAGCACTCGCCGATCTTCTTCTTCTTCTTCGATCCTTAACCACCGACCGTCAAAGCAGTCAGTGGCCATCACGCCTAGTGGCGTCTTGTAGGGCAACAACAAATTGATTCCACTTTGCACGGTCGGTGGCCATCCTTCGTACAGTGCCCCAACTCTGGTTCATTCTTTGCATCTCAGCCTCCACAGTCCTCCGCCAAGTTGTTTTTGGTCGGCCTCTCTTTCGCTTTCCTTCAGGGGTCCAAAGCGTAGCTGTTCTTGTGATGGCATCGGGGTCTCTTCTGAGGACATGACCAACCCAGCTCCAGCGTCTGCCAGCTATGATGGTATGCATGTCCTCTTGCTTGCTACGAGTAAGCAGATCTTGGTTGGTGATGGTATTCGGCCAAAAGATTCGGTGAATTTTTCTTAGGCATGTTGTGTGAAAAGAGGACAATTTTGACATTTCCTTCTCTGTGACTCTCCAGCATTCCGCACCATAGAGAAGCACAGAAAGCACGCAACTCTGGTATAATCTTAATTTTGTGCTTGTGCTGTATTGGGAGGACTTCCAGATGTTATTTAGGCTAAAGAAGGCTGTTCTTGCCTTATTCATTCTGATGTTGATGTCTTTGCCTGCCCCACCGTCTGGTGTTACTATGCTTCCTAGGTATGTGAAGATATCTGTCTGTACCAGTTGCTGATTCCTTACTGATATGGGCTCAGGGTTGCTCACATTGAGCGTCATGACCTCAGACTTCTTTAAATTGATGTTCAAGCCCATCCAGCTGGCTAAATTTATTAAGTCTATCCGTTTTTTCCTGGATGTGTTGATGTGAATGTGCCAGCAGTGCAATGTCATCTGCATATTCCAGATCTTCCAATGTTGAAAATGTAGTCCATCTTATTCCTCTTGGACTGCCCTCTGTTGTCTGGCGCATCACCTAGTCTATGACTGTTAAAAATAGAGTGGTTGATAAGGGGCATCCCTGTCGTACTCCTGTCTTCACCTCGAAGGTTAGGTTGCTCTGCCCAACACTACACGTAAAGTTGGCATAGAGGCTTTTTATGATTGACACTATGCAGCTTGGAATTCCATAAGCCCTCAGTATTTTCCATAAACTGTCCCTATGTATGCTGTCAAAAGCCTTTTCAAAATCAACAAAATTTATGTAAAGCTGTCTTTGCCATTCTGAGCACTGCTCTATAATGTTCCTGAGAGTGAATATATGGTCTACACATCTTCTGTTCTTTCTAAATCCTGCTTGTTCTTTCCTCAGTTTGTAGTCTACTGCCTTTGAAATTCTCTGTATAATTATCCTGCCTAGTATTTTGCTGGGAACTGAGAGAAGAGTGATTCCTCTCCAATTATTGCAGTCTGAAAGATCTCCCTTCTTGGGCAATTTGACAATTATTCCTTTGTTCCACTCTGATGGTGTTGTCCCCGTTTTCCACACTTGTGCAAATAGTGGTTCTAATAGTTCTGCTGCTAGCTCAGAGTCTGTCTTAAATAGCTCTGCATTTAAGTTATCATGGCCCGGAGCTTTACCGTTCTTTAACCCTTTGATTGCTGTGATGATTTCTTCTTTTCGTGGAATGTCTGTATTTACATCTAGATCGTTTTCAGCCTCAGGAACATTCAATTGTGTCTCTGGTATTTCCTTGTTCAGAGTTTCTCTGAAGTGCTCTGCCCATCTTGTTTCCTGTCCCTCTGCTGTCTTGATGAGATTTCCTTGCTTATCTCTTACTAATGTAATATTGTTTGCACCTTGTTTTCCGCTGATGAATTTAGTTATTTTGTATACTGTGCTTTGTTCATTTCTCAGTGCTGCCTCTTCTGCCTGTTTTGCAAGATCGTCTAGGAAATTCCTTTTGTTGGCTCGGGTTTGGCGTTTAACATCCCTGTCCAGTTGACTGTACTGTTCGCTATATAGTTGCTTTAACCTGTGGGACTTCGCTTCTGTTTTCTTTCTTTTCATTTCCTTTCTCATCTTTATGGTGTTTAGTGTTTCTGGTGTTATCCAGTCTTGCTTCTTCCTTTCCTGGAATCCTAAGCATGATTTGCTACTTTCCTTATATATTGTTGAAATGGTGTTAAAATTCTGGTCTATATCATCAGTCAATGTCTTTTCCTGGCTTTTGGCAAATTGATATCGTTTCTTAATGTCGGCCGCAAAAGCTTTTCTGGTAAGGGGGTCCTTCAATTTGCTGATGTCAAACCTTTTCTGTGTAGTTACAGTTGGTCCAGCCCTTCTTAGTTTCACTTTCAGTTTTGCAACTACTAAATGGTGATCGCTTCCCACATCTGCACCTCTTCTTACCTTCACATCTTGTAATGCATGTCTCCATCTACCGTTAACCATGATGTGGTCTATCTGGTTTCTGTCCCGACCATTTGGGGATTCCCATGTTAACTTGTGAATTTCCTTTTTTTTTTTTTTTTTCCTTAACCAGCGGCACTTGGGCTCTCAGCCCTTCGGCCCAATGACATGTCATTGCGAAGCTGGGGAACCTGAGGACTTTCCTACCAACCCGGTCAGGAGCTTCGCTCCTTCCCATCCACAGAGGGTTTATCACAGGAGCCGTTCAGGCTATTCAGTCAAATTTCCGGCCGTAAACATTTCTTCAAACGCCGACGCCCGGGTTTGAACCATGAACACCTGGTCGCCAGTACAACGCCAAAGCCATTACACCAGCGCGGCTCCCAGTGAATTTCCTTATGTGGGAAAAGTGTTCCTCCAATGACCAGGTTGTTAATGCTACAGAAACTTATTAGCTTATCCCCATTTTCGTTTGCTATTCCGCTGCCGCATTTCCCCATTGTTCTTTCATTATATGTATTGTGTGTACCAACTTTCGCATTGAGGTCTCCCATTACTATAACAAGATCATATCTAGGTGTGTCCTCCATTTCTTTCTGCAGTTGTTGATAGAATTCACCCTTGACCTCCTCATCGCTATCATTCGTTGGTGCGTAGCATTGTATTATTGTAGTGTTGGTGAATCTCCCTCTCAATCTCAATCGTATCAGTCTGTTGTTGATGGGTTTCCATTCCAGTAATGTCCTTTCTATCCCTTTCTGTAGAATAATGGCTACGCCTTCACTGTGCTGTCCATCCTCTCTTCCAGAGTAAAGTACTGTTTCTCCTGTTGCTGTTTTAACTTTTCCTGCCCCTGTCCATCTGCTCTCGCTTATCCCCAGGATGTGTAACCTATAGTTTCTCATTTCTGCCGTGACCTGTCTTAGTTTACCTGTCTCGTACATTGTCCTGACATTCCAAAATCCTATTCTTGTATCCTGTTTTGCGGTCAGGACATCCGTTTTCATGTCAGTGGCTTCCTTTCGGCTTTCACCACTGACAGTCATACGAGCCACAGACTCCGAATGTCCATCCCGCAGCAAAGTTTGTTCATTTGATGTTGTTTCCGTAACTTCATTGTTTTTTTTACATAGACAGGGGTGTCAGCCCTATGCTAAAACCCCCAACCTGGAGGACCAGGGTACCAGCTTTTGTCTGACCCCTACCCACACAGACCAGTCAAGCTTGGTTGAACCTACCAGGAGTAAAACTCCCACTGGCATAGCTCTGGGGATTGTCAGGGTACGCAAGCTGCCATACCGCTACAAGGTATAGGTACCATTGATGGCAGACTCGCCGATCTACTGGGCTCTAAACGCAAACATACAGATGTGCCTTCTCGGAACAATAATCTAGTGCATTCTCCCCAGTCATTTTCTTACCATAACTCGAGAGAAACTGTACCCCAAAACCCTCCCCGAATAGATCGAAATTCTATAAACCCAAATACACCACAGAAACCCGTGATGACCCTAAGCGACCCGCATGGCAAGGCCAGAAGGGATATGACAAAGGGAAAACCCCTTCGCAAGGTAAATCTGATCGGGATAAGCAAACCAGCCCGAAGCGGGTTGCAAGCAGCCTCACAGCAATATAGCAAGGTCTGGGATTCTCAACCTGAGGTTGAGAGGCCTTCTACGCGAGGTATTGTTGTGTTGAACGGAACTTCCACGGAGTGTTTATTTGACAGCGGATTAAGCTTCGACAGTACAGTCGCGAGGCATTTAGTTAAACCAGGTCAAGACACGGAAGAAACCGTCGACATATGTGGAGTTTTTCACAGGAGATGCACCCATAATACTCCCTGTCGCGCTTGTGGAGATAAACTCGGATTACGTCCGTGGTATTATTAAGGCGGCAGTAATGGAGAATCCTATCTACAACGTCATACTTGGCTGTAGATACGTGTTTTAAGGGAGACCGAAAGAGCCAATTGTGGCAGCAGTAACCAAAAGAGGGCAAACCCAAAAGGAACGGGAGCCAGCACCTAACATGTTACCTAAGGAATTGAAGGATGCGCAACATAAGGACCCTACCTTGGAGTCCTGCTTTAAGAAACTGCCCATGGCCAAGGACCCCAGACACAACGGAGATATTATTTCTAAGGAAGGACTGTTGTATCGAAGAACGGGCGACCCCGAATAGGGACATAACCAGCTCCTAGTACCGACGCAGTACCGAGAACAAATCTTAGAAATGGGGCACTCTCTTCCCTTTAGCGGACACATGGGACAAAACGCCACAATACAGAGAATATCCACCCACTATTGGTGGCCAGGAATGAACACTGATATCATCAGATACGTTAAATCCTGCGCCAATTGCCAACGTGTGGCACCCAAGCATTGGACACCCCCAGTCCGTATGGGAGAAATGCCGATAGTGGGAACTCCTTTTGAGCGGGTAGCAGTCGACATTATAGGACCCCTTGAGAGGACTAAACGAAGGAACAAGTTTATCTTGACCTTAGTCAACACTTTCACTATGTAAGCCGAAGCTATACAGCTAACATGCATGGACGCCAAGCATGTCGCAGAAGCCCTAGTGCAGATTTTTACACGGCTGGGATTTCCTCAGCAGGTTTTGACGGATAATGGATCCCAGTTCCGTAGCCTGTTAATGGAGGAGATCTTTAAGATCTTGCGGGCCCAGCACATCCACACCAGCCCCTACCATCCGGCCGGAAATGAGCTGGTGGAACGCTTTAACGGGAGCCTCACAATGATGTTACGTAAGCTGGGACAGGAAAAACCAGAAGATAGGGACCTTTTCATTCCTGCAGCCTTGTTCGCCTATAGGGAAGTCCCCCAGGCCTCTACAGGGCTACCGCCAGCAACGCTTTTATTCGGCAGACCTATTAAGGGCCCGCTGGAGGCTTTACGACGGTCAATGACATACCAGAAGGCCTATGAGACAGTATCTGAGTTAAAGGAACGGCTACAACTAGGATGGGACCTAGCGACAACCAACCTTAAGCGCGCACGCTTAAAGCACGCTAAAAGATACAACAAAGCAGCTAAGGAGAGAGAATTGCTGCCAGGAGAGAAAGTTTTGTTGTTACTCCCTACTGGAACCAACAAACTGCGTATCGGATGGCAAGGGTCGTTTGCCGTCCTTAAAAAGATCTCTAGAACCAACTACAAGATCTCTATAAAAGGTAAGGAAAAAGTCTACCACGTAAATCTGTTAAAGAAATACTTGGAAAGACCGGTGCCTTCCCCCGAACATCTCTTAGCAGTCGCAATAGCAACCGAGGATGAAGTAGATGACGAAAGTTGTATAGAATATCTACTGCAACAAACGGAGTCATACGAGGACGTTAAATTCGGCGACACCATCTCGGAAGCTCAACAAACAGAGACGAAGGCGCTATTGAAACAGTATTCAGCAGTCTTAACGGACATACCTGGTCTTACACATCTCGTAGAATTCGATATGTAGCCGACAAATGAGACGCCAGTAAGAACCAAAGTTTATCCGATCCCGTATGCGAAAGCAGACACATTACGTGGAGAAATAGACAAACTACTACAAGCTGGGATTATTAGCGAGTCCACATCTCCTTATAGCTCAAGCGTCGTACTGTTACAGAAACCGAATAAGGAAGTTCGGCTGTGTATTGACTACCGACTACTCAATCCAGTAACAGAGTTTCAACCTGAGCCCCTCATAAGCCTCGCAGAACTGTTTACTAAGCTAAGCAAGTCAAACATTTTCTCCAAGATTGACCTGAGTAAAGGTTATTACCTAATACCAGTCAAGGAAGAAATTAAACCTCTGTTAGCCTTTAGTACCAACGCAGGACATTGTACTTTTAATGTTATGCCTTTCGGATTACATAACGCACCAGGAGTCTTCACCAGAATGATGAGAAAGCTTTTGGAACCTTTGCAAAGTCCAAACATTCACAATTTCATGGACGATATACTTATTGCAACGGATAACTACGAAGAACATATTGCTACGGTCGCTATGCTTCTCAGGAGGCTAAAGGAAACCGGTTTGACCGCCCGCCCTAGCAAATGTTTAATCGGGTTTGAAAAGCTTGACTTCCTAGGTCATACCATTTCTCAAGGCTGTATGTGGCCAGTAGAGAAAAACATCGAGAAAATACGAGCCGCAACAAGGCCCAAAACTAAGAAGGA
The DNA here is from genome assembly GCA_024509875.1 of Oreohelix idahoensis. Taxonomy (NCBI): domain Eukaryota; kingdom Metazoa; phylum Mollusca; class Gastropoda; order Stylommatophora; family Oreohelicidae; genus Oreohelix; species Oreohelix idahoensis. Next base: position 101,852 of record JAMPIV010018574.1, on the reverse strand, counting down.
TACTCGATCTTTTCTCTCACTCTGCGCATACTACCAGATGTTCATTAAAAACATCAATGGACTCACCGAGCCATTGACAGACCTCACGCGAAAATGGAAACCCGATAAGGTGGTCTGGACTGCAGAGCGCAAAAACGCGTACGTCACTCGGAAGGAACAGCTGACCCAATATCCCATTCTAAGGTTACCCGACCTTAAGAAATCTTTTGTCTTACGGGTTGATGCTAGTGGTAACGGAATAGGATCAACAACATTGCTGCAGGCAGATGACAAACACCCTAACCTCCTGTTGTTTCCAGTCGCTTATGGCAGCAGGAAACTGAACGCAGCAGAGAAGAATTATTCAACAGTTGAAAGAGAATGTATGGCACTCGTGAACGGAATCAGGAGACACCAGGAATACTTATATGGAGTTCCATTCAAGGACAAAGTGGCCTAGGAGCCAATAAGGAATTTAACGCAAGAATTATGCGTTGGGCGATCCTCTTAAGTGTGTACTCGTTCATAGTACAATACATACCAGGGAGAGAAAATGTAGGTGCAGATTCTATGAGTCGACATTGGACTAATGAAGAAATGAATGCAAGTGAAGGTAACCATAACTCTATAGCTACGGATGACAGTAGTTCTGTTTCCATTAATGAGATATGAATGGGTTTCACAACTTCAAGCCCGGACGTACTGTGACGTGTACTGGAATAGAGCCTTTAGTAATCTGACAGCTTATTGTACCTTATAGCTGCTCTCTGATTTGCTAGCTAAACATGCATTTTACCAACTGTCTATTTCTGCAACGTACCATTTGGTTCTTGTGTCTTTATTCACCCATTCTGAAATTCAATGACCACACCGGCTTCCGTACATTTGCCTGCGCAGGGTTAGTCTATTTTGCAATTCGCAAGTAGGGGTGGCAGGAAGAAAATGGTGTATGCGCGGGGTTAGACTATTATGCATTTCGCAAGTAGGGGTGGCAGCATGGCACATTTTAATACAAATGTATTAAGCATAAAAATAAATATTATGTATGACCTGTAAAAAGGATCCTGTTACACTCCCATTGAGGCACATTGGGAATATGGTGTTATGGAGAGGTCAACTGGAGACAGAAGTGAAAGAGATGTGAAAGAAATGTAAAGAGCGGTACAGGTGGACTTTGCATGCGTTTTTGAAGATCTATGCTCCTTTGCGATCTGTAGGGCAGTGATGATAAAGATATACGACCGCTTTTCATGTCTCTTTTTAAATACTTTCAACGATTTTACATGGGGACGTGTAGTTCATCTTGTTAAGATGATTGTCAATTAAATTATTTTTTTTTTGGGGGGGGGGGGGGGGGGGGGGGGGGGGGCGACGACAACAAGACTATTCATCATCATCAGACACATTAATATATAAAACCTGGACAAACTATTCACGTGGAACCCATACCGGGAGAAGATGTAAATGAAGACCCAATGCTATTTATTATGGAAGGAATAGCAGAAGTCACAACAAACAGAGACTTCCCGGTTATGATAGTCAATACATATGGTAAAACGACAACCATTGCTAGAAGTGCTATCAAAGCTCAAGTACAATCATCCTCCATACGAGACACCTACAAAACTAAACAAGGTAACACTGACCGACATAATGCAGGCGAGAGTCATACACATCAATCCCCGCCCCCGCATCAGACCACACAATACACCCCCCGCCACGCCATTGACTCTGCTGCATGGCACGTTAGGTCTAGAGGTAAGACTGATCGAGATAGGAGGTTTCATAAACAAAACATCACTTCGCAGAACCATACCCATCAGTCCCCGCATCAGACAACACAATACACCCCCCGCCGCCCCCAAGGTTAGGTGCAAGTGCTTCGACACACCATAATACCCCCATGGAGAAATACGGAGAGTTCAAAACAAGCTAAACAATTGACCGGAGGATACCTGGAAGCACCGAAAAGAGAAATGGTATACACGGATGGCACAGAATATTATCAGAACACCCGCAAATATCGAACACGAAGACAACCAGAAATCGATTATCAGTTTAAATACCCAGATATGGTTGATCAAGAGATCATTATAGAAGCCTATCCGGAATACACAGTCTCCTAAGGAAAAACGTAGCCCCACGAGGAACACTGTAAACCTAGTTATACAAGATCAACCCAGGTTGCAAAGATTAGAGTAAGCAGCCTTTGCAAAATCCCATACACTTCGAATCAATGTAGATTACAGAACGATCGAGCTGTTTCATTCCCTATACAGGACCATATAAATTACATTGCTACAAATCGACGTCACTTCAATCCACAGAAGAGAGATTCTTACTACCACCATCACCCAACCAAACGAATAATCCCTTTGATGTCCTGCCACACAACCGGATGGATAAATTGCCGTAGTGAAAGAGAGAGAGAGCGCACAAGTACATTGCCGAAGAGAAAGAGAGAATGCACAAGTACATTGCCGTAGATGAAGAGAGAGCGCACAAGTACATTGCCGTAGAGGAAGAGAGATCGCACAATTACATTGCCGGGAAAAAGAGAGAGCGCACAAGTACATTGCCGTAGAAGAAGAGAGAGCGCACAAGTACATTGCCGTGGAGAAAGAGAGAGCGCACAAGTACATTGCCGTAATGAAAGAGAGATCGCACCAGTTATCGTGCTAGTAGCCAAGACGACATCTCTCTTGGCGAACTGTGAGAGAGATTTGCCGCACGGTGACACGGTGTTAGATTTTTCGCGCGAATTTAAGAAAAATTTTTTTTAGAAAAAGTATGGTGCTTCGTGTGGCTACTAAATTTCAACAATTATAATCTGTGGGTGAATAAAGACACAAGAACCTACCATTTTGTCCCCGCCTTTTTTTCTTTAAACACTAGCCAACGCTGTGTTTACAGTTTTCGTTGACCTGTCAGTCATAAAAGGAAACAAATCACGCTTCGGTTTACCTCGTTCCACTCACGCGAGCTTATCTGTCAATCATATAATACTTGACAGATAGCACGTGAGAGAGAGACACATAACAGACTTCGTTGAAGTTTGCTCAGGGGAAATCCAAAATCCCCAATACCCTTTGATCTGGGAACACAGGCATCCTACAAGGAAACCCGCTAGTGAACAGAAAGTCTTTTGATGTCGGTCAAAGCTCCAGACGAGAAACCCTGGAAGACCGAAACACGAAGTTTTTCATCTTGATACGTCTAGCTTCTGATTTTTGTCTCACACGGCAGCGCGAATTAACACCATTAGAGATCAGAGAAGACTAATGAAATATATACTGCTGTTTTCTTAACCCCACAATCAGAAGTCAGTCAGATTTTGAATAGTCTAGCGCGCAGTCCGAGAACCATTTTCTTGTTGGAAGTGTTTATAAGTGATTCGTGGAGATTTTCATTCTGAATTTTCTGGTAAGAGGAAAATAGTGCTAAGGATTTAAAAGCGGTGATAGCATTTAAACACTTATACTACTCTTAGATTTGTTCTCGCTAGTAAGACCTATTAAATAAAATAACGCGTAGCGATTTTCATACTAGATATTCAATTAAAATGTTAGTCCACCACCCGACCGCTAACTCACTGAGACGAGACGGTAATTATGTTTACAGTGTAGACGGACGCGACACTTAAACTCCCCCAAGGGAGAGAGAGAGAGAGATAAACTCGACTGTTACGGTAAGCAAACAGCACCTTATAGGCGTTAGGCGACTGATAGCGGGAGTATAGAATACATGTTTATATTTCATTTGTAATTTGTTATTATAGCGTCTATTATTTTTAAATGCCATACGACAAACGAACAGACACTGACAATTTAATAGCTATTTAATGACAGGCGATTATTGTTGTAGGTGGTGCGTATGACAAAATTAAATAATAATTAACACCGTACGCTGACCGCCAGCCGCGAGCAGGGGCGGGTGAGTTATCATAAACTCGGTCCGACCCAGATTAAGCAGCCAGCGAAGTCTGCGAGTGTGTAGGCGTAGGGAAACACCGTGTGTCTTTTGAACTTAGTCAGGACTGACAGAGAGGATGAGAGATCGTGTTGTCCCCGTCCGTATATATAGAGATATCTACATAGAATGGTAGCATTTTTCCCACAAATGTTCTCTTATATTTTTCGCAGACCTGATCTCAAGGGCGACCAGCAGTCTTTTACTTTTCTGGTTCGTTATCCATTTCATTTATAAGCGTACTCGCCGATGATATTGGATGACAATAAATATAAATACTGGACTTACAAAATCCAGATTACCATTTTACCAGCCCACAGTGGTGTGTACATGTAATATTATTATTGTTCCCCGACTCCTGACAGTCGTATTCAAGTGGATTATATATACATATCTTTATACACTGTGCAGAATCGGCGCTCTGACACAGAGTTTGCCGATAGAAGAACCACCATTATCATGTTTTAACCTTTTTTTTAGCAACCAGATGTATCCAAATACTGGAAATATTCCTCTCTCTAACGGGTAAACCTCAAGGATTCTCACATTTCCAACTATTGGTAGGAACACCTATATCCAGATAGAAGCACCATATTCGGCGTTCACATCCCTAGTTTTTTTTTTTTGGGGATGAACTGGGGCCAATTTGGATTGTCGACAGATGGGGGTGACAGTGTAATCAAAGTGAAATAGGAATTATGTTCATGGAATAATTCTGTTACCAAGGGATACCACAGACCTACTTTAAGAGCCAATTAGGTAAGCGTGTGAGAAGTGGCCACTGTGCGAGAGAGAGTGTGATGATTGTCTTGTTTTGCTGGGAATTATCCATAAATATGATTGTCTAAATTTAGTTTACTTTACTTGGTCTTATAGTGTACCAATATTGTTTTATTCTGTAACCTAGTGCTAATCTTCACCCTTTGGGTTAATAATTTTGGTTTTTTTCTTTCCATACGGGGAAATGCGCACCTCTTTTCTTTATTTCCTATGTATGTAAATGATTTCTTGATATCTTTTAGATAATTGGTGTTGTCAAGTTTAGTGATAATAAACTACAAAAAATCTTAACTTTGTGTGTTGGTCAGACCCATACCCATTTATCCTTAGTTTTTCACGTTTGTGTGTCATTGTTGTCACATATTGTTGTGTGTGTGTAGAGTAACCTGTTCTTTCATTAGACAGGGAGGCAAAGGCTGTTCTATAATAAAGCATAGTTGTATGGATAGGCAGGATGAGAGTAACCTACTCACTCCAGAGACATATCTTTCCATCAACCTACCACCTGTGAAATCTATTTTCTATACATTCTCGTGTATCAGTCAACCTTTCCTCTTTACTTAGACTGGGCCCTATAAACCAATTAACCTACCGTACCACAATATTATCGTTAAGTACTAAACTACTGATACAACATACTATCGTTAGATGCTAAACTACTTATACGACATACTATCGTCAGATACTAAACTACTTATTCAACATATTATCGTCACATACTAAACTACTTATACAGCATGCTATCGTCAGATACTAAACTACTCATTCAACATACTGTCGTCAGATACTAAACACCTCATACAATATATTATCGTCAGATACTAAACTACTCCTACAACATACTATCGTTAGATACTAAACTTCTCATACAACATATTATCGTGAGATACTAAACTACTTATATAACATATTATCGTCAGATACTAAACTACTTATACAACATAATATCGTCAGATACTAAACTACTCATATGACATTCTATCGTTAGATACTAAACTAATTATATAACATACTGTTACTGAATACTAAATTACTTATACAACATACTATCGCTGGATAACTGTTGAAGAATACACCAAAAACACGCGGTGTTTCTGGATTTACCCTTCGTCAGCCACAGCGAAATATAGTAAACCAGGATAAACAATATAGATTTGGTTAAAAAGAAAAAGATAAACGATACTGCAAACACTATGAAAATAGAACAACCTATAATTGTCTATGTACTATTTAATTTGCTGCGTATACATCCACCCAACCTCTGCAAAGCAGCAACAAAAAAATTATTACATTTATTGGCCGTTGTGAACACTTAAGTATGCCAGGTTCCGCTGGGCTGAACCCAGTCATTTTCTTGTAATTTAATTTATAAGGTGAGTCAGTTCCATAATGGTTTTGTTTTGCAAATGATAGACAACATCCACAGGTCAATTGAAACTGCTTTCATATCTACTTCTTTTCAATCCGTGAAAGCGAACGAGATAGATAGATAGATAGATAGATAGATAGATAGATAGATAGATAGATAGATAGATAGATAGATAGATAGATAGATAGATAGATAGATAGATAGATAGATAGATAGATAGATAGATAGATAGATAGATAGATAGATAGATAGATAGATAGATAGATAGATAGATAGATAGAAAGAAAGAGCGAGAGAGATAGATAGATAGATATATAGATAGATAGATAGATAGATAGATAGATAGATAGATAGATAGATAGATAGATAGATAGATAGATAGATAGATAGATAGATAGATAGATAGATAGATAGATAGATAGATAGATAGATAGATAGATAGATAGATAGATAGATAGAAAGAGCGAGAGAGAGAGAGATAGATAGATAGATAGATAGATAGATAGATAGATAGATAGATAGATAGATAGATAGATAGATAGATAGATAGATAGATAGATAGATAGATAGATAGATAGATAGATAGATAGATAGAACGAGCAAATGAACGACCTTTTTTTTTAAAGGGTTGAGAATTGTGCAAGCAGGCAGATACACTTTTCGAAACGACAGACCTCCTCAGACCCGAAACGATCGCCTGATATCTTTGATCATAGAGATTACATTACTATTCAATTTTGACACTACATTGACAGTGCTTGTTCCTCGAGGCAAAGTTACTGGGTTGGAAACCAGATAACATCACGTTCCAGTCTATCCAGCTGTGAATGTAAGCTGAAATACATTGGAGTAACATTCGATCGCGAGCTATCGTACAAGCACCATGTTGATCTAATCATACAGAAGCGCCAGACAGGCCTGGCAGCCTTAAAAAGAATGGCTGCAGCGCACATAGAGCAGAGACTACTGTGTCTCCTGTATCATCAGCTAATCGTGTCAGTAATCGATAATAGCCTGGGAATACTCACGCTGTCAAAATCACATTGTGAACGACTGGAATGAATCCAAAATGAGGGGGGTACCCGAGATACCCCCATTGTGACTATGCGGTACATGCTTGGATTGCTGTCGATTAGATCCAGATGTGCGATGGCCCAGGCAAAAGTCTACATGCAGATAACCACAGACGGAAGTCACCTCCTGCATAGGAACATAACTGACATCAAGGGAGCAAGAATAAAGAGAGGTATGTCATGGATGGCACAGGCAGAGGCTATGATTAAGCAGGTAACCCCAGTTGAAAGTATATCCAAGTGAGAAGAGTGGAGTAAGTCAGGTGATAACTAGACGAACTACCTCCAAGTCATCATCAGGCTCGAGAGTGCAGAGCTTGGGGCAATATGAAAGCAGAGCTGGAAATCCATCAAATGATAAATGGTTATGCCAGGGATGATGGTGCCATTGTGTACACTAATGGGCCCTATTCCGTGGTAAGAAATCAGGATGGGGCTTCTCGTCTAAAGTAAAGGGCAGAAGCGTCACTGAACATAGCGGGGCTTACATGACAACAACATGAGAATGGAAGTAGAGGCAGCAACTGAAGCCCTAGGTGGCTGTCTGAAACTCCCACCAACCAGGGCAGTTATTGTGTTAAACTCTCAGGCCGTGCTTCGAACTCTCCAAAATGGATGACTACGGCATGAATGGAAAACCTCCATAGAAGCCTCGAATCTTCAGGAACTGGTGGTCATGCAGGGTCACGCGGCAATGAAAGAGATGACAGACTAGCTTCAAGAACACCCATATTGTGTACATTTGATATGGATAAGGGATAGATACTGCGGGTAGTTAATTGTCGCCTTTTAGAGAACGACCCTGCAATCGATGAATCGATAAGGCTAAAGATTGCTACAATTTGGCATCAAACGTAAGACTAGCAGCAATGGACGTTTGAGAGGATACGTCCGGCGTGTATACAACCAGCAGGCAACCGGAACGATTAACATTCATACCCTTCGACATTTGCTGAAGGAGACTGAGCCCCTATGGGTTTGCCTGGAGTGCAATGATATCGATAATAATAAATGTAAAAGCTCTGCTCTTGAGTTAGGGTAGGCAAAAGCAGAGACCTAGTATAGTCAAGTCTCTAACACTTATCCCCCCTACGGCATTATCTGCTATGAAACTGCCTTTAATGCATTGATCAGCTAATTTCAGAAGTGATCTCCACCCATCACATCTCCAAAACAACAACAACAACAGATAAATGTACTCCGGGCCATGGACATATCGAGAATAAGGAACACGAAGGCAGAGACATTGTGAAGTATTAAGAGACCCAGGACCCATGTAGTCCCGGGAGTAATGTGGGGAGACGACGAAATAATATACCTACTATTCCTCCAGGTATATCGTGAAAGGCACCTAGGTTGTTACTGGGGCTGGCTCCCTCATCATATAAAACAAACTGCTACGGAAACACACCCCCCCCCCCCCCCCCCCCCCCCCCCCCCCCCCCCCATGCAGGAGCAAATAAATGCTGTAATTCAGGTTTTATGCAAGGGAACCTGATGAAGTGGACACTACATGTTTCACAGGAAGGGAAAGACGAATTTGAATTGGCTCAGGATACGTCAACAGCAGTCGCCATAGATAGATCCTAATACACGTGATCAATACACGTGATCAATGACATAGGGAGATAAAGAAAAAAAACAGTGGGTTCTAAAGAAGATCCACAGAAACAGGAGCCCAATCATTCAACAAGCTTAAAATAGGAACTACAGGCAAGTGTACCTGTGACACCCATAAATTGACTGCTGAACATTTGCTGCTGCTGCTGCAAAAAAAAAAAAAAGCTTAAGATATGAACTACAGATAAGTGTACTTGTAACACTCACACAATGACCGCTGAATATCTGCTGCAAAGGTGTCCTACTTACGAAGAACAGAGAAAGCATATATCGCCGTCACCAGGACCATTCCTGGACAAACTCTATGGAGATACCAACGACCTCATACTGACCACTGCGTGTCTTTTAAAATGTTCAAACTGATGTCTGGATGTGCACGAAGAAGACGAATAACCCAGAAATGCAGGATTTTGTACACAATCTAACGGTCGGTTCAGTAGTAGCTCATTTAAAACAAAAATAGAATTAAAAGATTTATATAACAGAGAGAAGGCAGAGAAATAGTGAGTTAATAACAGATTTATATATAAGCGAGAAGATAGAGAAATGGTGAGTTAAGAATAGATTTATATATAAGAGAGAGGACAGAGAAATAGTGAGTTAGAACAGATGTTTATATATGCGAGAAGACAGAGAAATAGGGAGTAATGAACAGATTTATATAAAAGCAAGAAGATAGAGAAACAGTGGGTTAAGAACAGATTTATGTATAAGAGAGAAGACAGAAAAATAGTGAGGTAGGAACAGGTTTATATACAAGAGAGAGGACAGAGAAATATTGAGTTAAGAATAGATTTATATACACGAGAGAGGACAGAGAAATACTGAGTTAAGAACAGATTTATATAAAAGAGAGAGGACAGGGAAATGGTGAGTTATGAACAGATGTACATATATGCGAGAAGACAGAGAATTAGTGAGTTAAGAACAGGTTTATATACAAGCGAGAAGATAGAGAAATAGTGAGTTATGAATAGATTTATATATAAGAGTTATTAGAACAGAGATTTATATATAAAGAGAGAGTGAGTTAGGAACAGAGAAATAGTTAGGAGCAGGTTATAACAAGAAAGAACAGATATGGTGATTATATTTGTATACAAGAAAAAAGACAGAGAAAATGGTTTGAGGGTTAGCGTACAGGAAGAAGACATAGAAATAGTGAGTTAGGAACAGGTTTATAAACAAGAGAGAAGACAGAGAAATGGTGAGTTAGGAACAGGTTTATATACAAGAGAGAAGATAGAGAAATGATGAGTTAGGAACAGGTTTATATACGAGAGAAGACAGAGAAATGGTGAGTTAGGAACAGTTTTTATACAAGAAAGAAGACAGAGAAATGGTGAGTTAGGAACAGGTTTATATACGGGAGAAGACAGAAAAATAGTGAATTAGGAACAGGTTTATATACAAGAGAGAAGACAGAGAAATAGTGAGTTAGGAACAAATTCATTTACAACAGAGAAGACAGAAAAATAGTGAGTTAGGAACAGGTTTATATACAATAGGGGACCCCAAGATGCAGCAATAGTGAATGCAGTCAAGCGACCCATAGCTTGACTGCTTGCATCAGGATCAGCGAACCAGAGCTGGTCAAGACCGTACTCCACCTCCACGTGGTGGTCTCGGAAACAGTCTGCAGCAGTGCTGTCTGGCTGAGCGAGTACGGATCGCAATGGGAAGGCAAACCCGGTCCCTAAAAAATGCCGTGCTGAAGTCGGATGTGTCGACCAAAAAGTGCAGATATCACAGCTTAGGCGTAAACAGACGCAACGCAACCACCGTCCTTTTCAGGGCGAACGAGGAAGAAGAAGAAGAAGAATATACAATAGAGAAGACAGACAAATATTGAGTTTGGTACATATTTATATTCATTCTACTTTTACAAACCTAAATCTATATTAGAGGAATCTGCGGAAAAAATATTGAATTATCCATTCAAATCCTGCTTACTATCTACCACCTCTCTAAGATACTCCTTTGTTCCATTCAAGCCGCCACAAATATACTTTGTTTTTATTTAAAACGTGTACTGAATTCACATAAGAGGGCTATTGTTGTGTGTTCTTAATTCCCTTATCTTTGCCTGTTAGACCTTTTATTCATCTGTGTGTGGGCACGCACGTGTGGCTGTGTGCTAGTGATAATACTGCTGCTTTGTTGTTTTTGACGCCTTCCTTATTTCCTTCTTTTCATTATTCGTTCCCATTGTTATCAACAGACGCATATAAATAACGACTAACATTTATTACACACTGTCATTAATTACAAGATTTATTTTGTTACCGCGTGCCGTTCGTTGTGACGAAAACTGTTGATGGCTAACCTGACGTAGGCTTGGGGGGAATTGGGGTGAATTTTGTTAATCCCAGCTCAGATAAAACACGTATCTCTCTGTACGCGTATTTGTGAGTGCGTTATAAGTGGCTAATTGCTTTGTCTCATCAGAGATCCCATGGAAGTACGCATGGCTTTTATAACCTTCTTCTCCCATTTGTTTTTTTCAATCTTCTCTCTCATAATAAGATAATGATCTTATGCTGTCAATTACGTTTTTATTCCGACGTACCATTCCCAACAAGTCTTCGTCAATGAGGGTAAGACAGAAAGCTCTTCAGTGTTATGTAGAACCAATTCTGATATACGGAAGCGAATCATGGACAACCAGTAAACAAGCAGGAAAAACCCCTGCAGGCCACAGAGATTTGGTTTTAAAAGAAGAATGTTACGAATACCACAGGCAGCTAAATCGAGAAATGAGAATGTGATGAAAGAAGGCAGAGCTTAATTAAAAGACGATTACTACTGACATTAGATCCCATCTCATTGTAACATCACCGGCAATGAAGAGGCTGACAGATTGGCAAAGGAAGGTGGAAAACTACCTCAGTCTGCTGCAAGCGTAACTTTTGAGGAGGCAAAGAGTTTTATCAGAACCAGATACAGAAACAAATGGGATGTAGAGCATTCGGGTCATACATAAAATGATGCATGCTACCAGATCAACAGAAGAGAACAATCTGTCCTGTAATTTTAACACTAGCCTGTAATTTTCAGACTCCGCACTGGCCACGGCAGATTGGGATGCCATCTATTCAACAAGTTAAATATAGGAACTACCGATGAGTGTAACTGTGGCACTGATACAATGACTGCTGAACATCTGCTTCAAAGTTGCCCAACATATGCGGAACAGAGAAAGCGCATATGGCCAACACCAGTACCATTCGTGAAAAAGCTCTACGGAGCTTCACATAGCCTCAAACTGACCACTGCTTTCTTTGAAATCATTCAAGTAGACGTCTGAGAGTATACGCCTGAGAGTGTACGTCTGAGAGTGGACGTCTGAGAGTGGACGTCTGAGAGTGGACGTCTGAGAGCGTACGAAGAACAAGAAGGAAGTAATCCACTTTCTTTGGGTATGTTATGAGAAGAAGAACGCTGGAGTATATCGTGGCAACCGGAAAGACTGACGGAAAAAGATATTGAGGACGACAAAGAGAGAAGATTACGGACAGTCTGAAATCGTGACATTGAAAGAAGTCAACAACAGAATTGATGAACAGTACTGGGGACTAGAAGTTGTCGCGTCACATTATCATCTACGTCGTCAGGCATGGTACTTGAAGAAAAAGACTTTTCGCGGCCCCCCTCCCACCCTCTCCAATATGCAGGCAACCAATGAAACGCTTGTTACGGTCTCTTACTGTTTTAACACGCGCTAGCTCTGGTCTCTAGCGGCAAAGGTGCCAGGTCTGAAACACGTTAGGGACCGAAGACGCAGCAGACGAGATGATGCAGTCAGCGGACTCATAGCTTGACTGCTTGCATCAGGGTCAGCGAACCAGAGCTGACCTAGACCCTACTCCACCTCCAAGTAGTGGTCATGGAAACAGGCTGCATCACTGCAGTCTGACTGAGAGAGTAGGGATCGAATTGAATTGGGAAGGCAAATCCGGTCCCAAAAAATGCCGTGCTGAAGTCGGATGTGTCGGTCGAATGGCGCAAATATCGCAGCTTCCCTGTAAACGGACACAACGCAACCAACGTCCTTCTCAGGACGAACGAAGAAGAAGAAGAGGAAACACGTTAGCGTCACGCTCCAGTGTAACCAGCTGTAAATGGAATCTTGACTCTGCGCTTGAACTAGGGAAGGAGAAAAGCAGCTAGGAAGGGAATTGTTCACCCCACCCTCTCGCTGGTGGACCTAATATATTGAAGTCTATAACACTTCACTCTGCTACGGGACTATCTTTACTTTCATTTTTTTACTTCCTTATGGAATAAGGATACATTTTCTCTCTCTCTCTCTCTCTCTCTCTCTCTCTCTCTCTCTCTCTCTCTCTCTCTCTCTCTCTCTCTCTCTCTCTCTTTCTCTCTCTCTCTCTCTCTTTCTCTCTCTCTCTCTGTCATGCACACTAATACACATTGTCATCCACCCTCAGTTCCACACCTTTTCTTCCTCTCAAACGCTCTCTCGTAATAATGTACAGTGCCACCACAATTTACGCGTTGCAAACACGTGCCTGATATTTGAGATTCGCGTAACTGGAGATAATTTTCTCCACAGAAATTAAGTACGTTACAATTAAGATTGTAAATTCTTCTACAAAGTCGATTAAAATAATTTTTGTTTTAAAGTTTTCACAAAAAGCAAATGAAAATAAAGTCGATTAAAAGAATTTTTTTTTTAAAAGTTTTCACAAAAAGCATATGAAAATAAAGTCGATTAAAATAATTTTTTTTAAAGTTTTCACAAAAAGCATATTAAAACAAACATACAACATAGGAAACATAAAATAAAAACACGAAATTGTGAATTTTAAACGTAGTAGCGAAATTTTTTTCCATTCCCCATCCCCTCCTAATCCCGGTGTTCCTTATTAAAATGTAGAGATTTTCTGTGCTTTTTAAGTCTTATTTGGTTCTCCAATAAAAGGTCCGTTTAAAGAAAGGAATTATGAATCTAATCTTCACTCTGGCGAGGTCTGATGTTGTCTTGGCGAGCGTGAAATTCATGGTGAAATAAAACTGTGAAATGGTCAGACTATATTCCTATCTTCCCATGCATTGTTGTTATGAATCTAATCAGAAAGATCCAATCATTTCAAATCATGCAGATAGGGGGTATTATTTTCAAAATAGTCCCACGTGAAATAAGGTGCGTGCCTGCAAAGGTCACGTATTACCATATATGGACATCTGATGCCTTGCATACACTCTCACAGGCAGATCGGTAGACACACATGACAACATGGGTAAGCTGTAATACTTATTACTTTATTAGAAAGTAATGTTGTCATAACAAGTCGGCCCGGAAGCGTTTATGTCACACTTGTCTGCCACAACTTTCACACAGACAGTAATCTCGTTATCTGTCGTATGAGTACGCAAAAACTCCGTGTTTGCCCAGCTTGTTAACAAACGAGTCGCTTATCAGCGGTTTAATCTAAACACGCCGGCGTTCATCTTATCTAGTGTCTTCTCGCAGGCTAGGATAAACATTATCTGCAAGAAGTGTCACAAATGTTTGAACATACAAACTACTTGCTCCTTAGCCGATAATAAGAAATTGGTACTTTTAAAAGTACACAAATAAAAATCAATACAAAATATGTCTCTGATCCTGTCGGAGTGAAACCGAGATTGTGAAGAGGTCGTCCATTTCGTCACAGACATGAAGACAGAAATGAAAGAGATGTAGGGAACATGGAAAGACCTTGAGCTGATGGCACGGGGCAGGAGGACGGTAATTGAAGGCCTATGCTCCTTGCATCAGCAGGGGAACTAAGATGAGGTTGTGCTTAGAGCTGGCAACCTCATCCTGTGATAGCTGTAGGGTTATGATGACCACTGTGTTAAGCTTTCGCTAACCTGAATGTCATAGGAGGAGATGAGGCGGACGAAATAAATTACAGTGATCACAAACCATCTCAAAGCACAACTTTAACTAATATGAATGACAGAGGGAAGATGAGGTTGATGGACGAACCATCTCTCGGTACACTTTTAATTGATTTGAATGTCAGAGGGAAGATATGGTGGAAGGACAAACTATTTCTTACTATAGATTCACTGGTTTGAGTGTCAGAGGGAAGATGAGGTCGAAGGACGAACCATCTCATGGTATAGATTCACTGGTTTGAATGTCAGAGGAAAGATGAGATGGGCGGACTAACTATCTCATGATATAGATTCCCTGGTTTGAATGTCAAAGGAAAGATGAGGTGGGCGGACTAACCACCTCATTGTATAGATTCCCTGCTTTGAAGGTTAGAGGGAAGATGAAGTGTAAGGACGAACCATCTCATGGTATAGATTCCCTGGTTTGAATGTCAAAGGAAAGATGAGGTGGGCGGACTAACCATCTCATGGTATAGATTCCCTGGTTTGAATTTCAAAGGAAAGATGAGGTGGGCGGACTAACCATCTCATGGTATAGATTCCCTGGTTTGAATGTCAAAGGAAAGATGAGGTGGGCGGACTAACCATCTCATGGTATGGATTCACTGGTTTGAATGTCAAAGGAAAGATGAGGTGGGCGGATTAACCATCTCATGGTATAGATTCCCTGGTTTGAATGTCAGAGGGAAGATGAGGTGGATGGACGTACCATCTCTAGGTACAAATTTAACTAGCCTGAATGTCAGGAAAGATAAGGTGGACGGGCTAACCGTCTATCCAATACCACAATTCCCGCCGTAAGGTACTTAGGTCGGTCGGTCGGTCGGACTGTCACACTTTGCACACCGTCATTTGCGCACTCTTTCTATTTTCGAGAGAGTGCATTAACTTTCGAGCACAGCTAAGGGGGTGTAACTGTGGTTGAAAGTTAGACAATAATTGTATTGTTTCCCCTTATATGTGCTCTCGCGAAAATAGCAAAGTGTGACGGTGTGCATTAAATCAACAGACAATCAAGATACTCTTCTGTCCAGTTTAATTTGGGAAACGGATTTAACTCATCATTTTGCTTAACTCTTTAAGTCCTAACAGCCAGTATACTGTACTTCCTTCTAGACCCATTTGGCCCGATCAGCAGTATACTGGCTTTCGTATCTCTTGATCATTTCTAGGGCTGTTTTCTAATTTTGACAACTCAAAAACGCTATTTTCTTAAAGTATAGCCATCCATTTTAGACTTTTGGTTATTTATGCATATGAACATTGTAAAAAATTATTTCTAAACAACAACAATAAAAACGCACTGGGGTGGCCATTTTTGCTTGGGCCAAACCCACTTTTTTGCTTGGGACTGAAAGAGTTAAAAATAACCTTAAATTGTAAGTTTTTGATTGTTTCTTCAAGACAAAATTTTAATTTAAAGTATTGCTGACTGATTATTATGGATCAAAATGATAAGATGGCTCAAAGGAAGAGACGATCGCGTCATTCACAGCGAGCAAGCGAGACTATAGAAGAAGCAGCAATGTAATACGTGTAACAAAAACAACACACTATAATTAAAAACCTGCCAATTTTAGCGGGTTGTTGCTTGTTGGTAGATATTTAACTAGCCTGAATGTCAGAGGAAAGATGAAGTGAACGGGTGAACCATCTCTGGCTACAGTTTAACTGACCTGTATGTTAGGGAAGATAAGGTCGACGGACTAACCATCTCTTGGTATAGATTCATTGGTTTGAATGTTAGGGAGAAGATGAGGAAGAAGGACGAAACTTCTCATGGTATAGATTCATTGGTTTGAATGTCAGAGGAAAGATGAGGTGAAGGATTAAGCATATCATGGTATACATTCATTGGTTTGAATGTCAGACGGAAGATGAGGTGGACGGGCGAACCATCTCTATGTATAGATTTAACTAACCTGAATGTCAGAGGGAAGATGAGGTGGATGGACTAACCATCTCTTGGTATAGATTCACTGGTTTGTATGTAAGTGGAAAGATGAGGTGGACAGACTAGCCATCTCTTGGTATAGATTCACTGGTTTGAATGTAAGAGGAAAGATGAGGCGGAGAGACTAACCATCTCTTGGTAGATTTTTAATTAAGGTGGAAGGTGTCACATAATGATTGGGTCGATCTCTTTTCCTCTCCGGCAGTATTTAGTTACATTGTTTGTGTGTACTAAATCACTCGCAATTTCCGTGGTCAGCCCATTTTTATTTTTTTTTCTGCTATCAAGCAGATATTAGCTATTTTCTTATCAACTTTACACTCCCTTCGGTGATAATTATCATGTTTGCTTTGCGCTTCTCGAACGCGTGTCATGTTTACCTAGGAGTGCTACGCGTTAAACTCCGCCTATGCCGGTCCCAAGCCCGGATGAAAAAGGAGGAGGGTGGCCTGCATGGAGGCCGTAAGGAGGCAGCCCCTCCACCATGCAAAGGCACAACAGGCCAATCACCTGTTTGCTTTAAATCACGATTACGAGCAATACAAGAGAGAAAACTGGACTGATTCTAAAGGCGACGAACTGGAACGGACTACGGACTACGACTTATGGAACTTGGAACACAAGAAGTATAAATGGGAAGGAAGAGGAGCTGGTGGAAGAGATGAGGAAAGCAAAACTAGAAATCCTGGCTATAACGGAAACAAAGAAAAAAGGACAAGGAGTCATGGATCTTGATGGCAACACGCTGCTCTACAGTGGTGTACCCATATCTGAAAGAGCTAAAGGGGGCGTGGGTTGCATTGTGGCCCAAAATCAAAAAGATAGTATCAAGGGATGGAACTTTGTCTCGGAGCGCATTATGGTTGTAAAAATAAAAGAAGGAGAAACCATAGTCAACCTGGTCATAGTGTATGGGCCAAATGAGGATGAGAGAGCAGAGGTCAAGGAGGAATTCTTCGAGCTGCTTCAAAGGACAGTGGATGACTGCCTAGATGAGGTTATCATGCTCGGAGATTTTAATGCCAGAGTTGGAAATGACCATGCTAGATGGGGTGGAGTTATCGGAAGATATGGAGAAGATACTCTCAATGACAATGGAAAGCGACTCCTCAGATTCTGCAGTGAGCAGAATCTGATCATTACAAACACAAAGTTCCCCCATAAGCGCATACATGCATTCACTAGATGTGAACCAACAAAGAATGAGAAGTCAGTGATCGACTATGCCATTGTTCGGAGAAGCTCATTCAAATATGTCCGAGATGCAAGAGTCTGGAGGGGGCCAGAGATTGGAAGTGATCACTACCTGCTAACAATCAAACGAACAACTGAAAGAGTTGCTCTGTCTAGGAACTGCCCAACATCACGCAAGAAACCAAGTAAACGAGCAGGAGAAATGAGCATTAGGACCTACAAGCTGAGAGAGCCAGAAATTAAGACCAGATATCAGGGACTTATTGCTGCACCGGTGAGCAACACAGAAGAACGATCTGATGACTTGGAAACCCTCTGGATTAAATTCAAGGATATTATAAAGACAGCTGCTGCAGAAGCATGCGGTGAAGTCCGACTTGGGAACCAGAGAAAGAGGACACCTTGGTGGACAGAGGAAGTCAAAGAGAAAATAAGAGAGAAGAAAATGGCATGGAAACAATACTTATGAGCTAAAAACACAACAGGACAAATGGAAAAATATAGAGAATATGTGACACTCAGAACAGAAGCAAAGAACAAAGTGCTAGCAGCAAAACAGAAGTCCTGGGAAGAATTTGGAGAAAAACTAGAAAAAGATGCACAAGAAAACCAGAAATTGTTCTATAAGACCCTAAAGAACATGAGGAAAGAAAAACAATGCCCTCTCAAATTTATAAAGGACAAGCAAGGCAAATTGCTTACTGCCCCGAAGGAAGTAATGGAAAGATGAAAAGAATATTTCTCAGAACTCCTTGATGGTGAGCAAGGTCAAGCATCAGAAACGATAACCACTAGCACAGAAGAGGAAACCAATGGTGATGAAGATGACATAAAGATTGAAGAACTGAAGGCAGCACTGGAGAAAATCAAGATGGGCAAAGCTGCAGGGCATGATGGTATAACACCAGAAATGGTTAAATACATGGGAGCATCAGGCGACCTATTACTCTTAAGGGTCCTACAGGCAGCATGGTGCAACAAGACCATACCAAAGGATTGGGAGATTGCCATCATAACACCAATTTTCAAAAAAGGGTGACAATCGACAGTGTGGAAACCATAGAGGCATATCCCTTCTCAGTGTCCCTGGTAAAATCTACTCTAGAATCCTAGAGCAGAGACTCGACGCCTAGCTGAGCCACAATTGGATGAGGTCCAGTGCGGATTCCGAGCAAACCGAAGTACTCAAGACCTAATCTTCACACTCAGACAGCTGAGTGAAAAGGCCCTTGAGTATAAGAGTGAGATCCATCTTTGTTTCATAGATCTGGAAAAGGCGTTTGACAGGGTCCCCTGGAGCAAACTTTGGGAATGTTTGGCAAGGAAGAATATTTCAGCACCTCTAATTCATGCTATACAGAGCTTCTACAAGTCTTGCAGAAATTATGTGAGGACAGCAAATCATAAGTCAGAAGAGTTCAGGACCACCACTGGTGTAAGACAAGGTGATATCCTATCACCTTACCTCTTCATACTCCTTATGGACGATGTCATCAAGGCATGTAAGGAGAGAACAAGAAAGTATTCAGTAGGGTACTGGAAGATGAGACAGGTCTATATTTCAGAGCTGGCATTTGCTGATGATGTTGCCCTGATTGCTAAATCAGAGGCACATCTCCAATCCAACCTGCAAGTCTGGAAGGAAGAGCTGGAGAAGAGAGGGATGGTCATAAGCAGCTCTAAAACAAAATCCATGGTGATATCACGAGAAGAAAGAAGACATCAGATTAAGCTGGGAGAACAGGTCCTGGAGCAGGTCGACCACTTTAAATACCTCGGAGCTATTATAGACCGAAAGGGAGGCATCAAAGAAGAGTTGGCCACTCGAAAAGCAGCAGCTGGGAGACTTTTTCAGGCCATAAATCGAGGATTCCTCAGCAAGAGAGAGGTTGGTAAGAAAACGAAGATGGCTGTATACCGCTCCACCTATATCCCAGTCTTGACATATGGATGCGAGTCATGGGCAATGACTACAACCCATAAAAGCCAGATCCAAACCTCAGAAATGAGGTATCTGAGGAAGGTGGTTGAAGTAACAAGAAGAGACATGGTACGCAACCAGACGATACGTCAAGGCCTTAAATCCTACCCCCTGCAGACCCAAGTAGAACAGTCCCAATTAAGATGGTTTGGCCATGTCTGCAGAATGGGAGAAGATCGGATACCACGACAAGCATGGGAAACAAAGAGCCAAGGATCCAGACCCCGAGGACGACCCAGAGTCCGCTGGGAAGACAACATTAGATAATCTTTGAAGGACCGAGGACTAGAATGGAACCAGGCCAGGAGGAAGACAGCCGATAGGATAGTCTGGCGCTCTCTCTTCCAAACCTCTACACCTCACGGTAGAAGGGGAACGACTAAGTAAGTAAGTAAGTAAGCTACGCGTTAAATTATCGACCTGTTGACATGCACTCGGCGGAAACGAATGACATAATCATTTCCTGTACACCTTGTTACAAAGACATTACTTTAGATGAAAGTAATATCTTATTTGTAAACATTGCCGAGAGAGTGATCGGATGTTTTCATTCCATACGTGGAAGACATGACCTTTGTATTAATGCACAGAAATTTCCTAGTGGAAATATTTTTAATTACCCCATCCTAAACACGCATGTTTCAAACTATTGGCCGGCACTCGAGATGTAAACATAACTACATTTCTGATTGGGGTCTGGTCTAATAGTAAGCAACACGTGCGAGGAACGAGAGGGGCAATATAACTTGACACTTTAGTCGGTTGAAAGCACTGCGAAAATTCACCTCGCGCCAAGAAGACAACCAGACCTTGCCAGCGTTAAGAATAGTACCAGACCGAACTTTGTTGGAGCATATTGAGGACTTAGAGCCAAGGAAAACTCTACCATTTAAACACGGAAAACCGGAATCTGAGGGAACTGAAACACAAGTCAAAGTGGGAACTTATTGCTAAAGTAACCACACCCCAGACCAACTGTAAGAGGCCTCCATAAGTGCCTTTATTTCTATGAGCCAGCAGTCTGTGAGCCGAAAGATTGGCGTAACTTGTACATTTTGAATTCTATATTTTGCATTATTAACATGTGAACTAATACGTATGTATTGACATGTAAATATTAATATGTGAAAATTGCTAATGGATGTCCAAATCATTTGAGGCTGGCAACCTCAGCAGATAGAATGATGATTTCATGAACCACCACTGCCAGGGCTGGTGACTGCTTTATTACGAGTTTCTTGTAAAGAACCAAAAGCAGAGTTAGTCCCAAGTTTCATATGGAGCAGGAAGGGAATGATGAAAGAAATGATGTACGTACTTGTTATATAATTAACCTTTTCAACCAGTGTAAATGTAAAACATATTCACTCTAAATGTAACGAAAGTTTTAACCTTTTCAACCAGTGTAAATGTAAAACATATTCACCCTAACTGTAATGAAAGTCTACAACCTTTGCAACCGATGTAAATGTAAACGTATTCAAACTATATTAATATTTTCAACTAAAGTTAAATATAAAACTATTCATTTTAAATGTAAAGATAGTTTTTCGCCCACTGGGATTAAGATTAATTCTCAGAAAGGGTAAAAGTTCTGAGATAGATGGGACGGTGGAGTTAAAAGAGGGGGGCACATAAGTATGTGTCGCGAAACTCAATACTCAGATGGTATTAGTTTATCTTCTTTTGCGATACTTGTTGGTGGTACCAGTTGAGGGTACTATTTCTGGAACAAGTGAGGGTATAAGTGGCGTGAGGTCGACACTAGACACCATCATCAGGCGGGTCTTAGAGACGCGGGACCAGCTTTGCAGTTACTCTCTGATTCTACTTGGAATGTGCTGCAACTCTTAAATCTTGTCCAAGGACGCGTATGATCCAGTCATCTTTCTGCAAATACCGAAACCTCAGTGGGAGCAGAAACAACTATTGGCAGCTAAGTAAAACTTAAAAGCTGCCAAGTGAACTGTCCATTTTCGAAAACCATAACATCACACTGTGATGAATACTTTTTTCTAAACAATTATTCATTTTTTATAACTGTTAAACATACTTGATTATTAAATTTGATACTTGTATAAAGACACATCTAAAGTTGATTTAATCATTTTGAATGTACTACATCCGTATGTCTCAGACAATTTCTTATATGCACGTAAACAGAGCTAAATAATAATAAGAAAAAATTCTCTGGGGGCTTGAACTCAAAGAGCTAAGGCCTTTCAGAAATTTACTCCAGGTCCTCCTGTCATGCGCCATCCACTCAAGACCTTTCACAAATTTACTATAGGTCCTCCTGTCATGTGCCATCCACTCAAGACCTTTCACAAATTTACTCCAACGTCCTCCTGTCATGTGCCATCCACTCAAGACCTTTCACAAATTTACTCCAACGTCCTCCTGTCATGTGCCATCCACTCAAGACCTTTCACAAATTTACTCCAGGTCCTCCTGTCATGTGCCATCCACTCAAGACCTTTCACAAATTTACTCTAGGTCCTCCTGTCATGTGCCATCCACTCAAGACCTTTCACAAATTTACTCTAGGTCCTCCTGTCATGTGCCATCCACTCAAGACCTTTCAGAAATTTACTCCAGGTCCTCCTGTCATGTGCCATCCACTCAAAACCTTTCACAAATTTACTCCAGGTCCTCCTGTCATGTGCCATCCACTCAAGACCTTTCACAAATTTACTCCAGGTCCTCCTGTCATGTGCTATCCACTCAAGACCTTTCACAAATTGACTCCAGGTCCTCCTGTCATGTGCTATCCACTCAAGACCTTTCACAAATTGACTCCATGTCCTCCTGTCATGTGCCATCCACTCAAGACCTTTCACAAATTTACTCCAGGTCCTCCTGTCATGTGCCATCCACTCAAGACCTTTCACAAATTTACTCCAGGTCCTCCTGTCATGTGCCATCCACTCAAGACTTTTCACAAATTTACTCCAGGTCCTCCTGTCATGTGCCATCCACTCAAGACCTTTCACAAATTGACTCCAGGTCCTCCTGTCATGTGCCATCCACTCAAGACCTTTCCGTGACTTCTTTATCGCTTTCATTTCAATCTCCAGAAAATCGAACATGATATGGCGCTTAGCACATGGACACAGGAAATTAAAAAGATATATAGGTAAAGGCAGTCTCATAGCAGATGCTGCCGTAGGAGAGTGAAGTGTTAGAGATTTCACTATACTTGGTCCAGCATCGAGAGGTGGGGTGACCAGTTCCCTTCCTCACTGCCTTTTCCTTCCCTAACTCAAGTGCAAAGTCAGATACCCATTTACAGCTGCGTAGATTGAAACGTGTCGATATTTTGACCGTTGTGTCGTAACCTTGATGTGTCTTTGTCCTTCAACAAGGACTGGTTATTAAGAATGAACGTGAACCCTAACACAACTTGACATAAATAAGAATCATCATGGTAGAATCGTAATATCAACAAATTTGAACATAAACTTATAATACATCCAAACTTTAAAAACATCAAGAATGAATTCCAAAATGACAATGCAATCGGCAGGAAATATTGCAAAATTTATTCAAGATTTTCTATTGAACCCTAGCACCCAGGGCAACTCCCAACAACAGGTTAATATTGAGACATTCAGCAGCAAAAAAAAAAAAAAAAAAAACAACAACAACAAAAGATTACTGACATTGTCCTGGAAGAAGTCAATGTCCATAGGCATCTTTTTACTAACAATGGAAGGACGCAATCCACTTTCTTAGGGGAGTGGTTATGAGAAGAAGAAAGGCGGAGTATACTGTGAAAACAGAAAAGACTGAAGGAAAAGAAAGATAGAGAATAACAAAAATGAGAAGGGACTGGTCAGTTTGACAGCACGACGTGGAAAAAAAAGTCAACAACAGAATAGATAAATAAGACTAGAGACAGAAAGTTGTATGGCACTTGAAGAAGATAAGCTTACGTTTATGTATGATAACACGAAAATAATGACGGGTAATATGGGCTTACCTTTTTTTCCATCAATACTGCTTACAAATGTGTAAATGTTTTTAAAAAAATAATATTTACATTCACTTGCATACCCTTTTAATCTCATGCTTAATTCATTATTAATAGAAAATCAACAGTACAATTCCTGGAAAAAAACTGCACCTCCATCTGACCACTGCTTTTTTTAAACCAAGCTGACGTCTGAGAGCGTAAGAAGAAAAAGAAGGAGAAGAAAAATTAAATATTTAGGTCTATTTCTAGATTCATAGACAGTTTCTGCACGCCAGGCCACGAGTACATACACGCACTTCAATCACAAATGAGATAACAATTATTATTATGTCTACCCTTCACACAAAAGGATAGGTAAAAAATCCAACAATAAACTACTCACTTCAAATACACGGATACCTCTATGTCTCGTGCCAGCACAGCCAAACAATCCCCCTGGACTCAAGGTCACTGAATGGTGGGCATACTAGGACAGTGGAGAATTTAACCATTAAGTCGAAAAAAAAACACCCTGTAAAACTGTTACCATCAGGGGTCCTTTTATAGTTTAAAAGCGCGCGCCGATTCCTCGTAGCTTCGCCGTTTCGCCACTGTGGGCTCACCAGCTGGCGTTGTCGTTTGCTTAAATCAGTGTTTCCTAAAAACTTTTTTTTCGGGACACCACTCCCTTAGTTCTTAGAGCACATCACAAGTGCCCCCCCCCCCCCCGGCCTCTCCATTTCTCTGCATTACATTTAAAAAAAGAGCAACTGCTAATTGCTCTATTTATTTAATCGTAATTTAAAGCTACACATATGCTTCCTTATTAATTTAATCTTTAAAAATAAAACTTAATAACGTAATCCATTATAACAAACTTTCACCAACACTATAAGAGAGTACATTAGTAAACCACCACTTCTTTTCTTTTCATAAACACTTCTACGCAATATTTGAACAGGATAATGCAGTTAATTACCAGTTATTCTCAGTACTACTTGAAAAGCTTCTCGGATCCTCTGGTACGTGTATCTCATGTTGGGAACATGTGCTCTAAGGTGTATGAGAAACTTGGACGCGCAACTTTATGAAGGCTCAGTGGGTTAAGTTTTTTTTTTAAGGCTACTTTCTCCTTGTTAAGCGCTCTAGTTAGTGTCCTGTATAATCAAAACACTTGTACATGTATGCGTCTTATTACAGTATATAATATTGTTCAATTTAGCCTGACAAACCCTAAACCACCCCCTTACTACCGAACGCCCCCCTTTTTCCCCTTGGATCCTCCCAACGCCCCGTGGGACGCGGTACTGCCAACTTTGTAAATCATTGCCTTAACGTAGTGCTTCCTAATCTTGTAGAAGTCCACACTCCTTCAACACATTTAAAGAAGCCGCGTCTCCCATTGTCTTCAAGCTCGCAAAATACGTGCATGCCAGAAATGAGAAATAGAGATAAGATTATGTCCAGGGCCGCAGATAGAACTTTATTAAGGGGGGGGGGGTTAATATCCCAAAAAATTTTTAATGCACTATTTTGGTACCGGTACAGTATAATATCCCCCCTTTCCCGTATCTACGGTCCTGATTATGTCTTATTACAGCAAATCTTTTTTTTTTTTTTTTTTTTTCTTTGGGTCTAATATTTTGCTGTGATACCCTGTTCAACCAAAACCCATTGAAGGGTTGCAAACGGTTATATTGGGGTATATAGTGTGTTAACATCTTCGCTGGTATCATTTTCCTAGTCCTGGAAATGATTAGCCCTGAAAAGGACTACTAGCTGACTGTCTGGATCCTTCGTCGTTGCTTTTATTTTTATGGTGTCGTGGCGTTCTCATGGAGTTCCTTTCCTGCCTTATGGGTTACAAACGGTTGTATTGCGGTATATAGGGTGTTAGCGTTAGTCTTCTTTGGTATCGCTTTCCGAGTCCTTGAGCTGATTGTTCCTGAAAAGGATCACTAGCTGCCTGTTCTGTAGCTACTTGTTGTCTGTTACCGTTTTGTGTTGTTCAAAGGCTGTCGCTATTATTTTTGGTAGCATCTCCATTATGCTTTTTAAGATTACGTTTATTTCCGCTGCTTCTCTTCTTTCTAGTTTGCTTTGTATTTCCTGCACGATTTCGGTTTTTATTTTGTCTTTAGTTTCTTTGTTTTGTTCTCTACTTTTTGTAATGGTATCCTCAGCTATCTTTCTCTCTGTTTCAATTCTTTTGAGGATTTCTTCGTTCTCTTCCTTTAGCTCTGTGAGTTTGGCGATGTCAACTTCTATCTCGTGTTTGATAGTTTTCATTTCCTGTAATATTGCCTGGGCGCTCTGTACGGCTCCTATTGTTTCGTCTCTTATGGCATCTGAGTCTTCGTTGTGTTGCTTGTTCGTCTCGACTTTGAGTTGTTGTTTTATGTCTCGCATATCTGTGGCTAGTCTTATCAGCTGGGCTCTTGTGTGCTGTTCTTGTTTACCAGTGCCGCCTGAAGCCACTCGGTTTCTTGCTTCTCTGAAGGAGATGTTTTTGGTTACAGATTCCTTCAGTATGGCCTTTGTTTCATATAAGGTCGGACAGCCACGGTATCTTGCTCCGTGGTTCCCAAGACAGTTTGCGCAGGTTCTGTTGGAGTTGCGCACTTTATAGTTATCATCATTTTTTCGCATGAGGACATTCATTGTAAGTGTGACTTCCCGCACAGTATCGACAAACTGCCTCTCTCCTGCATGTTTTCTTAGTGTGCGAGAATTGTTGGCAGTTTGAGCACTGCATAACAGGAGGAATGTACTCTTCTGTTTTTCGACATCTCTCGTCTAGGTTGAGTTGCCTTGGTCTTGAAGTCCCCTCGATAGTTAGGATAACTAGGTTTGTGTCCTTCTTGTCCCATGTCTTCAGTCTTTCAACCTGTGTTATGTTGATGTTCTTGTTTTCTTCTTGTAGGCGGCTGTGGACCTCTTGTGTAGACCGGCTGTTGTCGATCCCTCTCACAACTATCTTTTTGGTCTTCTTGAATATTTCCACAGTAGCTTTAATCTGGTGGGGCAGCTGGACTTCTTTGTGTCCGGATTCAAGTTCGACCATCAGTTGGTTTGTCTGCTCCGTGTTGTTTAGAGCTATTATAACTCCGTTGTCGTGTCGTGAAACTTTAGAGATACTTCTCCTGCCCGTTATTGCCTCAAGGATACCGATCACTTTGTCGTCGGGTAAGGCCCTGAGCGAGGCCTCACTTCCTGACGTATGGGTGATCTTAATTATCCTTTCCTGCAGTGCCACGTGGGGAACGGCATTCTTTTGCTTTTGAAGTTGGCTCATTCCGACATTTGTCTCAGTTTGAGCATGCGGTCTGCGGGACTGAGTCACATTCTGGCTGGTTGTCTGCCTCTGATCTCGTTTTACCGAATTTTTCTGGTCGCTGTGTGATGGAGGTTCAACTGTGATATCTTGGTTTGGTGGTGCTTTAACTTTGACGGGCTTCAAAACATTGCTATCTTCTGTCTTCGAAGTTTTGTGGCCGTGTTTTGCAGCTGTTGACTGGTCACTGCACACTGGAGCCGCCGCCTCGACATTGTGCTTTATCGGCGATGTTACTTTGTCAGTCTTCGGAGCCTGGTTGACTTCTGTCTTCGATGCTTTGGGTTGTTCATCGGTCGTGTCGATGGTTGCTTTGTTCGGCTTCTGAGAGGGACCGGCCCCGATGCTAGAAGTTGGATTAATCGTGCTCTCTGGCCGACTCTCGTGGTTCTTTGCTGGTTCTTGTTTGCTGCTGCTGACAAGCGTTTGAGGGCTTCTATAGATTTTCCTCTTTTTCGCATTTGGCTTTGTACGAACCATTTTAGTATATTTCTATCGAACAATGTGTGAGCGCTGTGGACGTCCTGAAAAGGACGCTGGTTATAGTGCTGTCTTGTTCCTCCTGGAGGAGATCTCGAGAACGATTACAGCAAATGAAAACAAGCATGTTATTTATATACGAGCCAGTAGACCGTTAGACCGGCAGAGTTGTTAAAGCGCTAACCTTTCGCGGCAAAGGTACCGAGTTTAATACACGGTGACGTCAGCTCCAGTCTACCACGTTGTAAATGGATGGGTGACTGTCACGGGAGTTCTGCCCTTGCTCTACAGTGATGGTCCAACAGTGGCCATACTTCAGAGTATTTACTGAGAGTCTTCAAAGGTGTCTACCTTTAACTCAAGATTACTCTTGGCAGAAATGTGAATTGAAGAATGGTGATTCAATTATAGGGGGAGCTTCATAGGAATTAAAGAAATCAAGCACCGCAGCTGATAATATTAAGGCCGTAATGAAATTAATATCTTTCCAGACCTTCTGTGAGGAGAAAGAATCTAGCTCGTTTGATTAGCCCCTGATTTAATTCAGCAAAATATTACTTCAATAGCTCTGGTTAAATGGATTTAAAATGACTGAGACATACGGGTGCAGTTTACTCAAAAATGATTAAATCAACTATAAATTTGTATATTTATGTGACAGGTTATGTAAATAGATTACATGATTTCCCACCTTTGCTTCCTTATTAGTATGCACGTTTTGTTAAACGCAGAACCCCTACACTCCAATATCTGTCTTAACTCATATTTTAGCCACGCCTATTTTTCTTTTCTCTATGTCTTACAGGCACTAGCGAGTATTTACAAACAGACCTATTAGCTAGTCCACGACGGGACAGGTAAACAGCCAGCGAGTAGAGCCGTTAACTGAATTATCACGCGAGCGATTGGGCAATCGTTGAAATAGTGACAGATCAGACTAGAATGCGCGTAGAGAAAGAACGGGTCGTCTAATGGTAGAATCAAGGGCGATAAGTCAGAAGACGTACCTTTGATGGTTATATTTGACAGGGGGGAGTAAGCGAATGAAGAAAAGAAAGGGGCGATAACCACAGTTACCGACCTCACCCGTTTGTTCGTGGAACGTAATTAGCTACAGTAAGAGACGAGATCAAAGTCGTCTGCTCGCTAGCAAATGTCTATGCGGTCGGCATAAGTGTGAAATAAAGCTTTCATTCAGGAATGAACCGCAGATTTTCCCAAAATACGGGCAAGGCGCGATATCTCGCACTCGCTAGCGAATTTATACCAATTTCATATATATACCCCATCCTTTAAAATCAATTTATCTAGTAGCCTCAGAATTTTCGGAATATCTAGCGCGAATCCTAGACCCATTGTACAAGTGGAATTACTTAGTATTTCGTGGAGATAATTTCATTTTCTGTGTTGCGGTAAATATATATACTAGCATTTTGAGTGAATTAATTGTTAAACTTCGTCATTATATATTTCACTAGGATTTTCTGTGTAAATTGACTAGCGTATTAAATAACATATAGCTAATTTTTCCCAGCTTAACGTAAATTTTAATTACTCGCTATTACACAGAAAGAGATATTTTAATTGACTAGTAAATGCACTAGGCGTTAGAATACTGACGATATATATATATATATATATATATATATATATATATATATATATATATATATATATATATATATATATATATATATATATATATATATATATATATATATATATTTATATATATATATATATATATTTATCTCTAACCCATTATGTGTAATTATGTAAATGACTAGCGCTTATTTCACGGGTTAATAAAAACAATAAGATAGGCTAGACATTTGTGGTTTCTAATCTAATTTAATAACCATGTGGATAATAAATCATACATTACGCGGGTTAGGATAGGTTACTGATAGTGTGATCTAATGTTTTGTATTTTCTTCCTAAATCTAGTACGGGTCACAAACCAAACCTACCAGCGGCCTAAATCTAAGAGGGATCTAAGTCAAATAGTACCAGAAACATTCTTATGTATATCGGGTCTTCGAGGTTGACCTGTTCGGCCCACTAGTTTTACTCAGAGAGAGAGAGAGAGAGAGAGAGAGAGAGAGAGAGAGAGATAACATTTGACAAATAAGAATAACGATAACTGGACATATAGATACCCAGATTTCTTTTTCATTTTCATTTACATTCAGCCCACTGTGGCGAAAATATCAAACTTAACACTACCCGACTACTGACCACTGTGTTGTGGCGAGGATTTATTCAGAAAGATTTACTCACCTTACATTCTTTTTAACTATCGGAATTACAAGCTACTGAACACTGTGAACATTTGATCTCGTAATTATTTTCCTACCTGGACTAATTGATGTGACATAAACAGATCCAATTAACAGTAACAAAGTAAGCGTTCCCCAATAGGAGGATTAATCAGCCTTGGAGGAATTGGGACTTTTTTTGCCAAAACCCAACACTGAATTTGTTACGTGTATCGTGGAGATGTGTTCCAGATGTTGTTAAAACAACTATTAGGTAAGCGTGACTGAATGTGGCCACAGGTTTGTCAGAGCAGAGAGAAAGAGAGTGGATAATTCTTCTATTGTATAATCATTGTACTCACTATTGTTCTTCTTTTTGTTTGCTAATACTGTTATTTTCAGGATAGATTAATTAGGAACTCTATTCTTTACAGTATAGTCAACTTCTATACCATAGCGCAAATCTTTTGACCTTTTGGGGTTATTAACTTCATCCTTGTGGGATCTTGTCTCAACAGAGGGGATTGCACTTATGGGTTTATTTTTCTTTAATTTCTGTAACCTATGTTTTTTATTGCTATTGATATTGGATGTTGTGCAGTTTTTCTATGATAATAAACTTAACAAAACTTAATTACTGGTGTTGGTTAGCTTAGCCCAATATCCATTCCCCATTTACTATAGTTTTCACGTTTGTGCGTCTGATTGTCGTCACTTATCTGTGTGTGTTAATGTGAGTGGTTAATAGTGTATATGTGGGGTGTATATGTGGGAGCCGCGCTGGTGTAATGGCTACGGCGTTGTACTGGCGACGAGGTTTTCATGGTTCAAACCCGGGAGTCAGCGTTTGAAGGAATGTTTACGACCGGAAATTTGACTGATAACCTGAACGGCTCCTGCACATAAATCCCGTGTGGATGGGAAGGAGCGAAGCTCATGACCGGGTTGGAAGGAAAGTCCACTGACCCTCCAGCTTCGCAATGACATGTCATTGGGCCAAAAGAGCTGGAAAGCTCGAGTGCCGCTAGTTAGAGAAAAAAAAATAGTGTATATGTTAATATATGTGGAAGGGAGAGTTGTCTGATAAACAAATTTCAGTCGTAAAGATAGGCTGGACTAGAGTATCTTCTCAATCCAGGGACAGATTCTACCTTTCACCATTCACTTGTGAAATCTATTTCTTTACCTTATCTCTCACTGAGTTACCACCTTTTTCAGTTCTATTCAGACGGGACCAGAATCTATCTTAAATACCTATCAAAATCTACGACAATTTACAGATAACAAATTTAATAATCAATTATAGTTAACATTGGAAAATAAATCTTAACTCTTGAGTTTAATGACCAATTTTTCAACCAAATCAGTGGTGTTGCTATGGGTACTAAAATGGGCCCTAGTTACCCTTGCTTGTTATTGGGCCACTTTGGGTATTTGGTCTTTCAAAGTTACGATGGACCGATACCTGAGTTTTACCGCCGTTACATTGATGATGGTTGTCACGGATTGCCTCCCCTGCTTTGCAGTAGCGGTCCAACAGTGGCCAAAACTCAAGAGTATCTAATATGGGCCTTCAAATGTGTCTACCTTCGCACAAGATTACTCTTGGCAGACTGGTAGATAGAAGAATAATGATGCTTCTATCTCAAGGGACTGTTCGTAAGATATTTCCGAAGTCAAGAACAATGCTGCATTGGCAGGGCAATTGTTAACTTTATACAGGCCCGCCGCCTTTTATGAAGAATTAAGCAATTATTAGTTTCAGCTCTTCAAGCCCCCACCCTGATTTACTCAGTGGAATTCTTATTATTAAGGTATAGCTCTGTTTAGAGTTTATTTAGTAAATTGACTGAGACAAACATGCAGTACATTTAAAAGGATTAAATCGGAGTTAAATTTGTATAGTTACAAATAACAGATGTAATAATCATTTAGGTTTAACAAGGTTTCAGAAAAATTGAAAAAATGATTTAACAGAAAGTTGTCATCACTGTTGTGATGGAATGAAAGTTTATAAAAGAGTTCAAGTGGCAGCTTTAACGTTTAACTTATCTGCCAATGGTAGGTTCTGCTCCTGCTGATGGTTTGGTTCTTGGTAGACTGATCACGCTCGTCGCTAGTCAAGGTTGTTAAGGCGCAGCACGTTCCCAGAAATGTCAGGGAGTGTCTACGAAGTTGGTCCCTCGTCTTAAGGCTCAGGCCACTGATCCCTTCTTGTTCCAGAGATAGTATCCTCAACTGGTACCACCAACAATTATGGCAAAAGAATAGAAACAAAACGCTCTCCTGAGTATTGTGTTTTCCAATCCATAGTTATGGGTCCCTTCTCTCTATTGCACCATCCAATCTACCTCAGATTTTACCTTCGATGAGAATTAAACTTAATCGCTAGAGAGAAAACTTTCTTTACATTTAAATTGAATAGCTTATGTTTATTTTACATTTAAATAAAAAGGTTAATAGTACAGAAATAATTTGTTTACATTTACATCTTCGCTGATTGAAAAGTGTTCACAATATAAATTGATTAGGTTTTAATCTGTATCTACACTTGTTGAACAGTTTGAAACTTTCATTAATTTTAAAGTCAGTATGTTTACAAGACATTTACATTGGTTTGAAAATGCAAATATTATACTTAGAATGTACATCATTTCTTTCATCTTTCCCTCCCTGCTCCTTATGGAACTTGGGACTACTTAGGCTTTTAGTTCTCTTTAAGAAACTAGCGATGAAGCAGTCACCAGCCCTTGCAGTGGTGGTTCATGAAATCATCATCCTATACGCTGAGGTTGCCAGCCTCAAATGACTTGGACATCCACTAGCGATTTTCACTTATTAATATTCATATGGCAATATATACAAATTAGTTTCCATGTTAGTAATGAAAAAAATATAAAATGTAAAATGCACAACTTACGCCAATCCTGGCTCACAGACTTTTTGCCCAGATGAGTAAAGGCACTTGAATCGGCCTCAACAACTCGTGTTCTTGGGGGTCGTTACTTTTAACATTAATTCCCACTATGACTCCGTGATTTCCAGTTTCCTCAGATTCCGGTTCCTCCTTCCAATATAGACTGGTTATAGTCTTGGCAAGCGATTTCTCACAGTGACCTAGACTTGCAAAAATTGTCAGATTATATTGCAAATCTGCCCCCGGATTTGTTTGTTACGAGGCTAATCAGAACGCCAATCGTTTTCAAACATGCGTGTCGTGTTGGGAAATTTAAAATTATTTCCGTCATGGAAAAATTATCTGCATGATGCAGAGGTCACCTCTCCCATATATGGTAATAAAACATCCGATTGCCTGTCAGGCAGACTCACCAACACATCGGTAAACTCATATGGCAATGTGTGTTAGATATAACAACTTATTACTTTCATATAAAGTAATGTCTTTGTGCAAGTCGGACAGGAAACGATTATGTCATTTATGTCTCGTTATTTGTCACTTGAGCACACAGGGGTGGTCTCTTTACCACCTTGGCGAAGACGCACACTTGCTTTATCAGCGATTAAACAAATACGCTGGGGCGATTTTAGTGTTAATCTTTCGCGGCCAAGGTTCGGTACATAAGAATTTTACCAACATGACTGTCGTTTCAATATTGCATCACCTGTCTACTATCTCAGCAGGGATGGTCAGGTAAACAGACAAGACGAAATATTACTGAAAGGGGTGTAAAAATGAAAATACAAAATATCTGCTACATAGCAGAGAAAGAAAAAAGTACTCACCATGGAAAAGCACGCAATTAGTCAGTACAACAATTTAAAATGAGTACTGCCGGAGTGAAAGAGAGATCAAGAAGGGGTCTCCCCACATCCATCCTGTGACAATGGTATTGGCATTTAGACATGTTTGAGGTAGACCTTCGTCAATTTATTGACTTTGTTCGTAATTTCAATCCTGCCATCAAATTCACTTCTCAAATTTCTACGATTTCAGTGAACTTTCTTGACATCACTGTGACCATTAGCCCTACTGGTCTTAAAACGTCTTTCTATTATAAACCTACTGACGCTCATGGTTTCCTTCTTTACACTTCATCTCACCCTCTTAGTTGTAAAAATTAAATTCCCTTCTCTCAACTTCTTCGCTTGCGTCGTTTATGTCACGATGACGATGATTTCCATGAGCGAGCTCAAGAGATGCTCGAGTTGTTTCGCCGACGTCTTTATCCAGAACGTGTTTTATCTGATGCTCTTAATCGCATCACACACGTCACTCGTCAGATGGCACTCACTACTAAACCTTCTGCCAAATCTGACAGACTCACACTGGTTCTAACTTTCCATCCTCACTGTCTGGCTGTGAAGACAATCCTATTCCGTCATCTGCCTATTCTCAACTCTGATCCTATTACCCGTGAATTGTTACGGGATCCGGAATGGTCTGGGCTATTGAAATGAAGGGCTACATGTTTCGGTTCTCTGTGATAAATCTCCACTGAGTATTGGATCTCCTGACACGAAAATCAGGTATACCTCCCTTTCATTCCACCATCCCATCTGCCTCAGAACTTTACCCTCGCTGAGCATTAATGTTAATCGCAGTGAGCGGAAAACACCCATTTCATTTATATAAAACATGTTTACATCTACATATGCACTGGTTGAAAAGGTTAATGTAATAATTATGTACATTATTTCTGTCATCATCCACTCCCTGCTCCATATGGAACTTGGGACTACCTCTGCTTTTGGTTCTGTATGAGAAACCCGCATGAAGCAGTTACCTGCTCTTTCAGTGGTGGTTAATCAAACCATCATTCTATATGCCGAGGTTACCAGCCTCGAATGAACTTGGACATCCATCAGCAATTTTCACATGTTATTCTTGGGGAATACAGACTTCTGACTCAGAAAAATAGTTTCTGCAACTTGGTTAAGATGCCTCTTATACGTGGTCTGGGGTATTATTTTGCAAATATAATTCCACTATGGCTTAGTGTTCAGGTTCCTAGGATTCCAGACTTTCCGTATTAATAAAAGTAGAGTTTTCTTGCTGCCAAAGTCCAGAAGCTGCTCAAATTCGTTGTCAGGTCCTTTTACGTAGAATCCTGATTCTATTTCTTATTCTGGCTTGTCTGACTGTCTTCTAGACGAGTTGAGTTATCAGTTCCTTAGAATGTACTAGATTATAAGCAACTTTCGGCTCACGCATCAACGTTGATACTATATGACAAGGCTAAAATTAAAAATGTTGCATTTTAACATCTCAAATGCCAAACTAATAACTTTCAACTACTCTCTCTTGGAAAATTCTTGCTTGAGACATGAGATGTGAATTTTTCCCAAGTCACTCCCATATAAGGTATTTTCTCTTCTGTTGATATTGATCATGTTTACAAACCACAACTTCATAGATCTTCTTCTTCCTCGTTCGCCCTGAAAAGGACGGTGGTTGCGTTGTGTCTGTTTACGCCGTAGCTGTGATATCTGCACCTTTCGGTCGACACATCCGACTTCAGCACGGCATTTTTTAGGACCGGGTTTGCCTTCCCTCTGCGATCCGTACTCGCTCAGCCAGACTGCACTGCTGCAGACTGTTTCCAGGACCACCACGTGGAGGTGGAGTACGGTCTTGGTCAGCTCTGGTTCGCTGACCCTGATGCAAGCAGTCAAGCTATGGGTCGCTGACTGCATTCTCTATTGCTGCATCTTTTGGTCCCTAACTTTTGGTATCTAACACTGATAATTTCTTTCAAGCCTGACAACTTATCGCCATTATTGCCTACGATAAAGCTTGCCCGGAAATGATTACCTCATTTTCATGCTCCAAAATTCCATGCGCTATCTTATGTGCGTGTCTTTAATCTGTTGCCAGACTGATATTTTCCGACACGTTCCGGCGCAAACACACAATTATCAATCATCACCGGTGTTACGAGTCTAGTAACATCTGCCTAGGGGATGTGTAGTGAGCTTGTGACTTCTCATCGACAGATAAATGTGTACGGGACGTTTGACAATAATCAATGAGCAAAACTGCGTGTACAGGCCCACACTGATCTGTGTTTCAATCAGTACAGTTTGGACAAATCCTGGCTATGTAAATGCAGCTATAACAATTGTGTATGACTTCAACCACACGTAATAATAACTGGCCGGAATTCCTTGTCACAAATTATCAAGTACATTTCAATTACAATTCAATTACAAAACCATTGTTCAAGCTACAACACTACTCTGTCCCGTACAAGCTCAAAAATCCATCTGCCCAAAAATCTCGCTACGCTCGCCTTCCTGCTCACCGCTTGCATTCCTCGCAAGGAGTTTACTGAATCTCGCTCTTAGTCAAAACAACTCAGGTGTACTCATCAACTCTTGAGCGCTGCTCAGTACTTACAGAAAATATTATCAGGGATGAGACAACCGACTGTAGCTATCACTGCTTTGTTTACGTATTGACCCAGGCGCTCCCATTCACTGTCTGATAAAAGATGTGTTACGCACTCGAAAACAACCTTTCACTCTATAGATCCAGAAGTCAATATGGGTTCAAACGAAAGCCAGTGATTACAACAATCGGTAAAGATGGTCGATGAAGCCCAGACATGATAAGAATTGAAGGAAGAAAGTGTAAACAATGAATCGAAAATCACAACTACTGTCAGAAGTGGAAAAAAGAAAGAGAAGAGCGCACAATGACTTACAGGATGGCACAGGAAAAATGTAACGAATGAGGTATTTCGTCACAGTAATTCTGCTCTTGAGTTAGACAAGGCAAAGGCAGTAACGAAGGAAACTGGTCACTCCCACTTCTCAAAGCTGGAGCTTGTATACGGAAGTCTCTTACACTTCACTCCCCTACAGCAGTATCTGCTAAAGGGACGTCCTTTATGAGCAGGTAACCCTACAAAAACATGCCGGGAAATAATTATATTGTGTTCTTTCTGCTACGTGTCCTGATGATGTCACTCACTCTCATGTGCTCCCTTCATTCCTGTTTATTCCATTCCAACATCAC
Organism: Oreohelix idahoensis; assembly: GCA_024509875.1. Lineage (NCBI taxonomy): Eukaryota > Metazoa > Mollusca > Gastropoda > Stylommatophora > Oreohelicidae > Oreohelix > Oreohelix idahoensis. The sequence continues at coordinate 65,023 of JAMPIV010018574.1, read as the reverse complement.
TGTATCTTTGACGCCTAAACGTCGCCTGACTCATGGTCAATGCACAGTGAACAAAACTCGAAAGGACTTGTTTAACGGTGTTAAATTTTGCTTTAACGGTGCAATGTACGCTTTTCCCTATTTTCCCTTAATGCTGGCGGGATTTTTTCAGTGTTTGTTATAGGACGTTTCATTTAGACAGTTAGCAGCGCCTTCGTCCTCTCGCCCCATCGTCATGGCCTTTTCTTTCGATTATTGTCAATACCGTTAAAAAAAAATATACACATATTACATAAAAAGTTCCGAATCTGTACACACTAGCGGCGCCTTTGTCGTTTTTAATCAGGGGGACGTTTGGCATTTGTTTATGAAATTATTCACAATGCGTAATCAGTGTCACCCGGGAATCGAAAACGAGGCAGAAAATCTGCAAGGTTAGTGTTTTCGTAACTTTATCATATCGCGTATTATCTTTCAAATTTTTGTCGTATCCGTGTACCCCCTGTACACATCATTATCATCATGATCATTATTATCATCATCATAGTCATAATCATCATCATCATTATCATGGTCAATACATTTCAGCCCCCTAAGAAGTATAGTCCGACAACATATTTATGCCAGGTCTTCTTGTCCTATAGCATCTTCTCAAGTTTTTTTTTCATGAATATTTCTTCTACAGGTGCCTGGTCTGGAACAGACATTGGCGATCATGACCCTCCAATCTTCTCTATCTTTTGATGGTCTAATGAGGTTGTTGTTGCCCATGCTGTTGTTTGTTGCCCAGTTGTTTAAACTTTCCACATACATCTTTCTCTGCCTTCCTCTTCCTCTCCTACCTGGTATTTTCCCACATAAGACTAATTCCTCCACTCCTCCTCTTCTGTTAATATGTCCCATAAATTTCATTTGTCTTTTCCTGATGGTTTTGATGAGCGATCTATTAACACCCGCAGCTGTCAATACCTCGGCATTTGTTTTCTTCTCTGTCCACGATATTCTCAGTATCCTTCTCAAAAACCACATTTCCGCTGCCTCCAGTTTTTTCACCATTGGATTACTCATTGTCCAACATTCGCATCCATATACAAGAACGGACCACACGTAGCCCCTTAGTAAGCGAATTTGTGTGCTTATGGTGATGTTTCTGTTTTTCATTACGTTGCTCATCCTAGTAAAGGCTAACAATAAATGAGGAGGCTGCTGTAAAACTGGTAAGGAAACAAATATATAAAGTAAAAAAATAAAATGGTATGAAATCAGTTTTACAAGTTAACGGTACACAGGAAACACGGGACGTTTCGGGTTTCACCCTTCGTCAGCCACAGTTACAAACATGTGACAAGGGCAAGAATTACATACAGGTCAAAGAAATATACTACAAACACATACGAGGATTATAAACATATACCAAAAAAGAGCAATACAAGCAGATGAAAAAGTAAACAACACAGGTGATAAGCGAAAAAAAGAACAATAATAACGGAAGAAAATCGCAAAACCAGAAAGAAATATCGAAACAAGAAAGTAAATAATCAACGAAACGCAAAAGGAATTAACAAAATTCCTAAAACCAGTCCTGATCTAAGTTAGTAATATCCGTGGAATAAAACAGAAGAGCGCTAGTCTGGTAACGTCTTTGGAAGTGACGTATGAGATAGCGGCAATTAAAACGACACAAAAGGATACGAAACGAAACAATACTATAAAAACTATAAAAATATAGATCGCAAAATCAACGACGGAAGAAATAAAGAAGAGCCACTAGAATTCATGCAAAGTGATGCTGGACATTTTAGGCCATTGGGAGACAGACAACCCATTTGAAAAATCTGACGATTCTCCAAGGAAAAGCGAATTCTGTCATCCCCAGCGCAAGAACGGAAGGCAGTAATATTAATATCAGAATTACCTGAATGGTCAGGTCTATTAAAATGAAGAGCCAACACGGTGTAGGTTTGCCATGATAAATGTCATTTAAGTGCTCACGAAACCTGTCTGCAAAACGTCTGCCAGTTTCACCAATATAGGTAATGCCACACCTCTTGCAGATAATAGCATAAATCAGGTTTCTGGATTCGCAGCTGAAAGACTCTCTAATGACAAATTTTCCTTTCGGAAAAGTAACTGTTTGAGTTTGGAGTACAAACGGACAGCTCTTACATATACGGCGTTGGCACGGTTTAGTACCACAGTATGAAGAGCTAGTATGTCTCAAGCGACTGTGTTCAAGAAAATCCCTAAAATTCTGATCCCTACGAAATGCGACCAAAGGCGTATCTCGAAACAACTCTCTGGTATCAGGATCAGAGTGGAGAAAGGCAGATGACGAAACATAATTTTTTTTCACCGCCAGACATGGCGAATCTTTTCTTTATCTCTGTGTCACATCTGCCATGTGATGTCAATGTGTAACCTAAATATTTAAAGAGATTGACTTGTTTGATTTTTTTCTCTTTTGCTGTACAAAGAGCATACTGGTATTTGTATTTTGTTAGAAACTACCATGCATACAGTTTTGCTGACATTCAAAGATAATCCTTTCATCTCACTCTCTTCCACTTCTTTGTCTAGAATGATTTGTATATTTTCATCTGACTCTGCTATTAAAACTGTGTCATCAACATATCTCATATTGTTGATATTACGTCCTCCGGCTTTAATTCCCTCGAGGTGTTCAATGTTTCGAAGTATCGTCTCACTGCATATGTTAAAAAGATCAGGTGATAACACACATCCCTGTCTAACTCCTCTTTTAATTACTCTGAATTCACTTAGTTCTCCTTCAAATCTGATCTCGGATTCCTGCTCCCAGTATATATTCCTTGTTATCTGTCATATATATATGTAAATAGTGCAGCAGTGACCCGTCCACCTTGCTTCCCCATCTAGGTTTATAATCTTTGCTACGCAAAACCATGCAATTCGCTGACGGAATTACTCACTGTTGAAGCCACGCCTATTTCTTCTGGTTACAGGCGCTGACAAGCGTTTACCTACTTTAGTACATGCTAAGATAACAGTCAGCGAAAGCATAATTCGCTTATCATAAATTATCACACGAGCTTGGGAGCCGCGCTAGCGTAGTGGTTACAACACCGCTCTGGCGACCGGGTGATACAGGATCAAACCCGGGCGACGGCATTTGAGGATTTTTCGTCGACCGGGATTTGGACTGGATTAACTCGAGACCTGGCGAGGACATATGAAGGAGTGTCGTCGACCAGGGACTGGCGGCTCCTGAGCCGACCCAGCTGCAATGGGTACCTCCGAAATCGGCGAGTATTTGCCTGAATGGCGAGGGACACCTGTCTCTGTACAAGAAATAAAGGGATACTCACGTAAAATCAATGTCAGGTTAGACATAAAAAAATAATAACCTGAGATTTCGCCTCGAGTATTAGCGGGCGTACGCAAAAAAAAAAAAAAAAAAAAAAAAATCACACGAGCTGGTTTGGCAATTAGCATTGTTGACAGACAGGAGCGCGGATAGATAACACAGCCCTACAAACAAACAAAAATTTTTTTTGGTGCCAAACATTTTACTCTTGATTGTACATAAATGAGGCATGCTCAATCCAAATATCACATTTACTTGTCTGTAGCAGCTCTAGTTTTTGAGATACAGACATTTTTGTATTTCATTAATACAGGGTGACCCCAAAAAAACGGGCCCGCGCGCGCACTTATTGTGCCCACGCGGGCCCGTTTTTTGGGTCACTCTGTATTATTACAATATTTTCTATATAAGGCTATGTAAAAAAAAACTATTGCTGTCTAGTCCTTTACAAAAGAAAACTGCTTGTTTACTCTCAGTTTCAGTTTTCCAAGAATCTTCCCAGAATTGCCTTTTTTAGATTTTAAGCCACTGCATGCATGTTAGTATGCTACTTATTTTATTACACTTCTAACAGAGAATGGCATCATCTTCAAGAAGAGCATGTTTTCTTTCACCGCATTTATTTTGTTATATTTGTGGAGAGCACACTTTCAAAGAAGAACATAGGAAGCATATTACTGTTTTTGTGAAAAAGGCATACTTTGCTTACTTTAAAGTAAAACTAGGTGACCAGGACAAGTCTTGGGCTCCTCATATTGTTTGCAAAACATGTGTTGAACACCTGCGACAGTGGACTTGTGGGAAAAGAAAATGTTTAAAATTTGGAATTCCAACGGTTTGGAGAGAGCCCAAGAACCACTATGATGACTGTTATTTCTGTGTTGTGAATATTAAGGGAATTAATGGAAAAAAATCACAAAAAGTGGAAATATCCAGATTTAGATTCTGCTAGGCGACCTGTTCCACACGGAGATGACATACCAATTCCAACTTTCAGTCAGATTTCGGATTCCCTGCTAGAAGATGAGACAGCAGTGGCATGTGGAACGACAAGTGACAGTGATAGTGATTTCGAAGATGATTTTTCAGATGCTCAACGCTTCGACCAGCTTGAACTAAATGATCTAATCCGAGATCTATATCTCTCCAAGGAATCTTCAGAACTTTTGGCTTCAAGATTGAAAGAAAAAAAATTACTGACTGCTGAAACAAAGGTTACATTTTATCGCAGCAGAAAGCAAGGTTTTATTCCATTCTTTTGTAAAGAAAACAACATTGTGTTTTGTACTAATGTAGGAGGTCTTGTTAACAAAATGGGTGTAAGTTATACACCAGAGGAGTGGCGACTTTTCATTGACAGCTCTAAAAGAAGTTTGAAGGGTGTTCTCTTACACAATGGTAACAAATATGGCTCAATTCCAATTGCTCATTCTACTACAATGAAGGAGGAGTATGCTACAATAAGCACAGTTCTGGAAAAAATGAAGTATTTAAAACATAACTGGATGGTTTGTGTAGATCTTAAAATGAGGAACTTCTTGCTTGGCCAGCAAATGGGATTCACCAAATATCCATGCTTTATATGTTTGTGGGATAGCAGGGCAAAAGATATGCACTGGACAAAGAAACAGTGGCCGTTGAGGGATGAATTTAAAGTTGGAGAAAAAAATATTGTCAATACGCCTCTCATTGATCGAAAAAGAGTTCTACTGCCACCATTACATATAAAGCTTGGCTTGATGAAGCAATTTGTTAAGGCACTGAAAAAAGATGGTACCTGTTTTAATTACTTATGCAGAAAGTTTCCAGAATTGAGCATAGACAAACTTAAAGCTGGAATTTTTGATGGACCTCAAATTAGAAAGTTAATAAACGATCCAAATTTTATTGATTCCATGAACAAAACAGAGTCCACAGCCTGGTCATCATTTGTTTTAGTTGTGCAAAACTTTCTGGGTAACTTTAAAGCAGACAGTTATTCTGAATTAGTTGGAAACATGCTTTCGAGTTTTTGTGAACTTGGATGCAACATGGGCATAAAATTGCACTACCTCCATAACCATTTACATTTATTTCCGGAGAATCTTGGCGACTTTAGTGAGGAGCAAGGTGAAAGATTTCACCAAGATATAAAAACAATGGAAGAGAGATACCAGGGACTTTGGGATGTCCACATGATGGCAGATTATTGTTGGACCCTTAAGCGTGACTGTCCGGGCATATCACATTCCAGGAAGTCCTCGAAAAGATCCTTTTTGCGTGTTGACTAAACAAGTGGTAGTGATAAAGTTTTATTACATTTTTGGTAATATATGCACAGTAATTACATATAATATGAATGCAGACTAAAGTCAAAATGCCACTGATAGCACGTAACTCTAGGATTGTACATAACAATTGCCCTACTAATATGGTCATTCTTAGTTATCTCAAAAACTAGAGCTGATAGAAAAAATATGATTGCATTTTTGGAATCAGCAACCCAAAATTACCCAAGAACAGCTATACAATTTAAGGCACCAAAATGTGTGTAATTGGGTTCTTTGAAAGAGAGGGGACGGGCAGGAGTTTCGCCGCTAACGGTTTGATGTCCAACATTTCAGGGGACTTAAGCAAATGCAAAATGGGAGATAATAAGATTTACGGACCACATTCGTGTGTCCGTGATCCCAGGGGACGTAATTATCTGATCTACAGCAGAGAGACGAGATCAAAGACGGTCTGTTCGCTTAGCTAATGTCTATGTTGTTGGTCGGCATCAGTGAGCAGAAAATCGAAAGTCGAACGCGTTGATTTTCCCTGATACGGCCGAAGGCGCGATTTCTCGCACCAGTTAGTGGAATACACCATTTCCGTATAAATACTTCGTCCTCCCAAAGTCAGTATCTAGTCGCTTCGGAATTTTTGGAAATATCTAGCTCGCCATTCTAGAGCCATTGCAAAAAGTGGATTATTAGATTTCGTGGAGATTGTTTCATTTTTCTGATTTGCGGTAATATATATTAGCATTTAAGTGATTTAATGTGTTAAGTTCCTCATTATAATTCACTGGGATTTTCTATGTGTTAATTGACTAGCGTAGTAAATGGCGCACAGCTACATTTTTCCAGTGTAATGTAAATTTAATCACTCGATATCATCCAGAAAGAGATGTTTTAATTGACTAATAAATACACTAGGCGACTGACTATTGGCGGAATATACATTTACTTCTAATTCATTACGTGTAATTGTGTAAGTGACTAGTTTAATATCATGTGGCGAAACAAATAGCTAGTAATGACAATCGATATTCGTAAAGTAGTCCTAATTAAATTAACACTGATATTGTACGCTGAGAGTTTTACCGGGGTAGGAGGGGAAAAAGCACATACCTTAAATCCAACCCGTAACAGGTGAGCGAAGCGTGATAAGATAGGCTAAGACACGTGTGCTTCGAATTTAATTAAATGACGGAGTGGATAAGAGATCTTACCTTGCGCGTGATACGATAGGATATTGATAATGTGATTAAATGTTTTGTTTTCTCCTAAATTTAGTACTGATCACAAACCAGCCTGCCAGCGGTCTAAATACCACCAGTAACAATTCTTAGTATTTATCGGGTCTTCGATGTTGACCTGTGCGGTCCTCTTGCTTCATCCAGAGAGAGAGTCCAAACTTGTAAACATGTGGAATTAATTGTAACTGGAGATAAAAATTCCCAGATTTTTCATTCAATTTTATCAGCCCGCTGTGGCCAAATATCTATACATAACATTGTTCCCGACTACTGACCATTGTGTTGTCAAGTGGATTTATCCAGAAAGAATACGTTGTTTTCATCATCGGCACTCAACCGCCAGAGAGAGAAAAACCGATAGGAGATACCTTCATCATCATTATTTTTCTAACAGTTTACCCACCAGACATTTCCTTTAACTATTGGAAGAACTAACTACTGTCCACTGTGAACACTAGATCGTGGTAAATATTTTGCTACCTGAACTATCTGACGTGACATTATCATATCCAATAATCACCACCAAAGTAGGCGTTCCTCATTAGGAGAATTAATTATTCGTGAAGGAAATGGGGCTCACTTCGGAGAAGCACAACACTGGATTTTGTTACATGTACACTGATATTGTTAACCAACTAGTAGGTAAGCGAGATTGTATGTGGCCACAGATTGACAGAGTGCGAGGAAGAGGAGTGAATATTTATGTTTGTATAATCCTTGTACCCACTTCTTTTTCTTTTTTTCGCGAATACTGTTATTTTACAGGATAGATTAACTAGGAACTCTTTTCTTTACTTTATCGTCTATTGCGAATACTGTTATTTTACAGGATAGATTAACTAGGAACTCTTTTCTTTACTTTATCGTCTATTTCTATACCCTAGCGTTAATCTTTGACCTTTTGGGGTATTAACTTTTTGCGGGATCTTTTCGCAACAGAGGGGATGGCAAATTCTGTAACCTATGATTATATATATATATATATATATATATATATATATATATATATATATATATATATATATATATATATATATATATATATATATATATGTTTAATGTTGTGAGCAGTTTATATGATAATAAACTTCACAAAACTTAATTACTTGTGTTGGTCAGCTCAGCCCATACCCTTTCTCCATTTACAATAGTTTTCACGTTTGTGTGTCATGTTGTCACATAACTGTGTGTGTGTGTGTGTGTATAGTTAAACCTGTATGTTACATGTATGGAGAGTAGGATGGTCTGTTAACAAATTACAGTCGTAAAGAGAGACTGGACTAGAGTATTGTCGTGAAATGACGTCTGTTTCACATCACGAATTCCAAATATTCTGACCATTACCGCGCGCCATACATAGTTAACAAGATATGATACACCGACCAATGGAAACGCTTTTGTGGTCCCGTGTTTACAACTGCTGGAAGAATAAAAATGGCCAGACCCTATTTTGTGTAACATGATTAACTTCGGGATTTTACTACAGTAGTATGGAAGAAGTACCACTTGGCAGAGGTTATCAAAACGATATTAGGGATGCTACCGTACCCGTAAGTAGTAATACTTTTACTAATACTATTATAGGACGTGAGAAATCTTAGGTTAAATGCATTCGAAGATTCAAGTTGGCCTAAGTTTAGCTGTTTAAACTATGCATAACAGAAAATGCAAGTAGTAAACAAAAAGATTATTAGATAGATATTTAAAGCCTAATGCTAAGTACACGGTAAACTTTAATTGACTAAAATCGCATCAGGAATAACGGAGATATTTTAAAAAGTAGTTTTCCTACATTGTACAAAAGGCCAAACGGTACCCACATGTTAGGATAGTTGTTGCATTCTTAGGGGTATTCCGTCTCGTACATCCGAGGTCAGACTATAAATAGACTTGCCTAACAAACTCGGGTCAGTCACGATTTGAAAAAACAAAGTGAGAGCGAGGAAAGCAAAGCATATATTAATGCCAGCGTTTGCCTTCTGCAGTTGTTAGCAGACCTTAATCACCCATTGAGGGCTAGTCTGTGTGTGTACCTGAGGGTAAGAACGAATCTATTTATATATAACTGTATATAATTGTGTGTAATTATATTGATTAATCCAACTGTGTGATACGATGTGTATAAGATGTGTTAGGAATGGACTGTGTCTTCTGATGAAACTTACAGGCTCATGTGTACTTCTAGAGGCAAAGCCCGCCTTCGGAAATATTTAAATATTGAGAAAGATGGCTAATTGTGTCTGTAAGTTGGGAAAGGTATTTAAAGAAGTATTTCTTGAATGGAATGAGACACCTGACAGGAACATAAAGAAGGATGAAAGGGATTGATTCACAGTATCGTTTGACATATTGTTTAATAGTTTTACTCACAACCAAATTATTGTAGGGAGGCGAATCATGGGAAAACACTTATAATTAAGAAGGTAGAAGTAAATTGTGATCACTTTGAATTGAAATGATTGTTGATAACTACACTATACCTTGTGCATCTGCTTGCACGCTTATCTGAAACTGTCTATCGTCCCTATCTGGGTCATAAGAGGGGTATGGATAGAAGAATACAGGGATGGCGTTTGAATTCATTGCAGGTTTAATCCTTTAACCAAAAGTCTCAAAATCAGAGGAGGCTGCTCTTATTGAAAGTTACAACGAATGCAGTGCCAGTCTATGATACAGTGCCAGCAATTACGTATGTGACTACTGGAACGAGTTCAGATGAATCTTATATCCAGCATCTAAGGGAGCCATCTCCAGTGACTCAGTTAAGTTGCATAGAGCAACTGTGCAGCTTATCCAGTGTTAATAAAGACATAAACGCATTCAGTTTGTGATGACAGAGCTGACCAAGACCCTACTCCACCTCCAAGTGGTGGTCCTGGAAACAGGCTGCATCACTGCAATCTGGCTGAGAGAGTAGGGATCGAAGAGGGAAGGCAAACCCGGTCCCAGGGAATGCCGTGCTGAAGTCGGATGTGTCGGCCAAAAGGCGCAAATATCGCAGCTTCGCTGTAAACAGACACAACGCAACCAACGTCCTTTTCAGGACGAACGAGGAAGACGGAAGAAGATAGTGTTTCTATAAACTTATAGTAAAAATAATAAACAATCCTACATGTGAATGATCAAGCAAGTGAAAGTTGTCTACAAGATAATAGACATTTTGAACCAAGAGAAAAACATTTGTTAACTATTATTATTTATTTAATGTTGTAAAATATTTGAGTTTACCACTGTTCAAACAGAAAAGAGAAACTGTTTAATTAAATTGTAAATATTCACCAGAAGACTTTCTTAGATTCTTTAAGTTGAATTATAGTTCTTGTTGGTGAATATAGTTATAAAAATTACCCCTAGCAGAGTCAGAAACATATTAAATACCAAAATCACAGAGGCGGATCAGGAGAGGTAGCAGTTAGGTACTACATCACCATCTTCTCTGGGAACTTACATAGCTTTACCCTACCTTTGTGTCTATACAACCTTACTCTCTTCAGAGAAGGGGGTATTACTGATAAGACCAGACTCTTATCTGGCACTATCCTGGTATCATCTGATACAACTTTATGTCCAGGATATCTTATTCTTTAATAACATCTCAAACCTCTCGCCACAAGTATCTTCTCAACCCAGTAACAGATTCTACCCTTAAACTATTCACTCGTGAAATCTATTTCTCATACCTTAATTCTCACTTACTTACCACTTTGCCTGTTCTATTCAGACGGACGTAATCTATCTCTAATACCTATCAAATTTACGACATTATCTTAAGATCGTTCCCGTCTATATTTAGTTTATGTGAAATATTAAAAAAGGTCTTGGTGTTTCACTTCGTCAAAAGCTTTTGAGTAATCTATAAAACATAGATAAAGGTCTCTTTATACCTCAATACATCTCTCCATGAGCATTGATAGTGTGAACATTGCATTTCTGGTACCTTTATCAGCAACGAAACCGAAATTACTATTTAATCAATTTTATTTCTGCACTCAGAAACTGGGACATGTTATGACGTTTACCAAAGATGTAAAGGAAATCATAAGGGTATATATTAAGACGGGGGTCCCTTCCTTCCACTATTTTCCAGAGCCCAGTCTGTGCTAGGGTCCCGGGGAAGTGCTCGGTCACTCAGGTGGTAGTTACGCCACTGTACAGATGGTACCTTGTGCGGTTTCTTGGGGTCTCTTAGAACAGGGGTCCTCAACCTAATTTCGCTCATGGCCCTCCTTCTGAGCCTCATTTACCTCTGCCCCCCCCCCCCTCATAGTCACTGTTAGCTGGGAAACAGGTACTTTATCATCTTACTGTGGCCCCCTAGAAATAAGGCATGGCCCCCTGGGGGTCATTTAGCTCACGTTGAGAACCACTGTCTTAGGATTACACACAAAGAACATAACTAGTGTTCCCTGCAGCATGTGGTGAGAGACTGGTATTTGAGGTTATGTTGTGAGCTGGCAACCTCATCATGATAAACACATAACTACAAATAGCGCCACTTTAATAATTACTTGAGGTTCTTTGGCACAGGTTTCATACGGGACCAACTGTAATGGTGGTTCCATGCTCATTAAGGAGTTAAATCCTATATATAAAATATATATAATCCCAGCTTTTTCTGTCAGTTGGTAACGGTAAGGGATGCAACTTTGGTTGAAAGTTAGACATTAATTGTATTGTTTCCCTTATGTGTACTCTCCCGAAAATAGTAACACTTACCAAAGAAGGATGCGCAAATGACGGTGTGCACAAAAATATATTTATAGAATGTGTGATCCCGTAAACACACATTGGGATCCTCGCTGCTGCTACGTAGTTCGTGTACTGTGGTGATGCACAGTGGTTAAAAAAAAATACTTTTGAATAAGTAAAATTGCCGTTAGGCATTAGTGCTCTTGAAATTAATTTCCGTCTTATGACGGGCTTTTACACTAGTAGGAAAATAATGATGATGGTAACGATGATGACGCAAGTGTTTCTCAAACTTACAATAATCGGTTGCCTGGTTACGAGAGTTTAGTCTTACCGGTGTACTCTTCTGGTGTATTACATTGTAATGAATTATTTTCTGAAGTTAAAAAAAAAGTATCATTGAGTCAAACAAACAATTATGTCTTGTTAGCCTTGAGCCCCTTTTGTTTATGCTCAGGGGTATACGTTCCACACTTAGAGAAACACTGACCTACACGATAAGCTATTGTTACCGTGGAGTTTGCCCAAGCATTATTCATGCTATTGTTAAGGTGAGATAAACAGTTAGTACAGCTCACAAGAGAATATAATCAATGAAAATAATAATATTGCTAACTGACAACGGTTCAGAATACCGGCTCACGTTAATTAATAGTGAGTGATTATCTTGAGTTGTAAATAGAAAGTTCGAGAACAAGAAAAAAAAGGCTCGACCAATAAATTTAAGTAAAAAGATTTGGGTCAGCGAATCAGAAGAGTGGCGAGAAAAACACACCACGCGAAATGACCAGAGGTCATTAGATGACAGTGAGTCCTGAGTTGTGCTTCAGGAAGAAGGTGTAATCGCTGTGCGGACAAGAGGAACCTTCTGTGGTTTTACAGATAGGGTTTATGTGAATAATGTTTAGATGTCCAGCCATCACTAGCCAGTGTTATTCTATCAGGAAATAGTATTTGATTCTGTAGTTCACAGTTAAGGTGTATTTCTGAAAGGGAGATCAGCGCTTATGCTGTTTTTGTAAGTATTGAACCACAGTATGATTATATTTTTGCACAGAGTAGAATTTTGTTTCCAGGAGAGTTGTGCTGAAGCACGATTTGTCACTTCAGTATGAGTACTTTACGACAATGTAACAAGAAAACGGATGGTTATGAGCATATAACGACTATCTGTAAAGTATCAAAAGGCTGTAAACATTTGAAGGAAACTAGAGATATTATAGAGGAGCCATATTGAACTAGGTTTGAAGTATCCAGAATTGCATATGATTTTCAAGAAAAAGTGAATGTCGACTTTTATAGAAGAACTTCAAATATGCTCTCTCACTTGTAAGTATCAGAAGGGTATACATACAATTATTTATGCATGAGATGAGTTTTGTTGCTACGAACAGTTATAGAGACCTGTCTGACCAGTTCGTCGAGGAAGATATTTAAGTAACAAATAAAGTATGGAATGCTAATAAAGAGCATTGGTATATGAGGAAATAGGAGCAGGTTTTGGGAAGACTAAGGAGGTCTACGGAGAAAATAATAGGTTAAAGAGGAATACGGAAGTTACGAGACATAGAGTTCATGTACGAGTTAACCTGAAGTACCAAAGACCCAGTAAAGGCTTCTATGAGAACTCTATCATTTGAATGACCCATTATACTTGTTGTTTTATTAAGTTATTTAAAGTTTTTGAAGGAACAGAATGAATTTGATTCCATCTTTATGAGTTGCTGATCGTATGCCATGTACATTTAAACTACCACTTTACGAAGTCACTATTACCATCAAAGAAGGAACTGAACGAACCTGAAGTATACAAGAAAAGGATTAGAGTATCATCCAGGAATTTACACCTCTGACGGAGATGGCCAGTAATGATATCAACTAAATAACTTGGAAGATAAAAGAAAGAAGATAAAAAGAGAAGTTGTGAACTTAAATTACGTCACTAGGCCTGCCATCTGCCACCTAGTTATATAGCGCTGTTACACTATTATGACTTTCCTTAGCTTCCGGCCTTTGCGTTCTTTGTGCGGTTGACTGTGTAAGTACACTGTGGTTATAAATGTACACAAACTGCTTTCTTTTCCACCCCTCTGTCTCTCTGTAGCTCCTCTCTCTACGTTGTCATCTAGGTTTGACTAAACAAAACAAAAATGCTCGGAATTATTCCCCTAAATGATCTTAAAGTGACACACTTTTATGACGCGTCAAAGCCCGACAACCCAGCATCGGGTTCTGTAACAGCTGCCAAACTTATTACTGCGACCTCAGTGAATCAACCTCTGAGACAGACGTACCGCAAATAAACCCAAGTGACACAAAAGGTTTTCAAAAGTAGCACTCTAGAGCTTTCGTCATAGGCATTATTAGTTATTGTTAGCTTTTTCAGTTGTGACTGATTGAAACACACCGGCAAATACAAACTTTCATCACCGGAAGGAAAACAAGATTGCCAACACTGCAGACAGATGGTAAACTGTCTGCGAGTTGATCATCTAAACTTCTTCGTCTATACTTCTTCGTTGATCAGTCCTGTCTATGTGAACAGAAGAATTATTTTATAGTACCCCTTTATTCGATAAGAATATCCACAAGATAACATGGAATTCACCTGATGGCAGAACTAAGAACCAGATAGATCACTTCTGCATAAGCGCTAAATTTCGCTCATCAGTTCAAGACGTCAGAGCATACAGAGGTGCAGAGATCGGAAGCGATCATAACCTCTGCATAGCTAAAATGAGAATTAAACTGAAGAAGTTATACCAACCGAATAAAAATAGAAGAATAGATGTACACAGACTGCAATCAAATGATATAAAGAAGGAATATAATGTCAAAATGAACAACTATTTCGATGCTTTAGGCAAAATTGACAACGATATCACCACCAAGACAATCGATACTAAATGGGAACAACTGAGAACAGCAATGACAGAAGCAGCTGTAGCGACCACCGGATACCTAGTACATAAAAAGAAAAAATGGATGAGAGAAGATACTTGGGATAAAATACAAGAAAGGAAAACAGCAAAACTTAAACTACTAGCGGCAAGTACACATAATGCAGTTGAATCTTGCAAACTAACTTATAACTTGTTAAATAAAGAAGTGAAGACAAAAACTCGAAGAGATAAAAGACATTTCATCAATGAACTGGCCGTAGAAGCTGAAAATGCTGCAAGAACTGGTAATAGTAGGTGCCTTTATCAAATTACAAAACAACTATGTCACCAGCCTACTGCTATGGAAACACCTGTTAAAGGTAAATTAGGGAATTCAATACCAACAGAAAAAGAACAAATGAAGAGATGGGCTGAGCACTTCATGGAGGTGCTAAACAGACCACCACCAACAGTAACACCTGATTTTAATAATGAAACATCCACAACCACCTTGCCAATAACTTGCGATGAATTCACGCTGGACGAGATCAAACAAGCCGTTAAAAGATTAAAAAATTTTAAAGCTGCTGGAGTTGACGAAATTTCAGGGGAAATGATTAAAGCAGTTAATGACAACAACCTCTTGAGAATTTTAGATATTATAAATGAAGTATGGAGAGAAGAACAACCACCACAACAATGGAAAGACAGTATTATTGTAAAGTTACCGAAGAAAGGTGATCTATCAGACTGTAATAACTGGCGTGGTATATCTCTATTATCAGTACCTGGAAAATTATTATGTTGCATGATGTTAGAAAGACTTAAATTGCATGCTGACGAAAAGATCAGAGAAGAACAAGCGGGTTTCAGGCCGAAACGATCATGTATTGATCAAATATTCACACTAAGAACAATTATAGAAGAATCAGTGGAAAGGCAATCGCCACTTATTATCACCTTCGTCGATTTTCAAAAAGCCTTTGATAGTCTACACCACCCATCATTGTGGAAGATACTTACAATCTATGGTTTTCCAACAAAATATGTGAATATAATCAAAGCGTTATATGACAATGCAAGATGTTGTGTTAGAACAAATAAAGGGAATACAGAATGGTTTACAGTAGAAACAGGGGTGAAACAAGGCTGTATTATGTCACCACTA
This sequence comes from Oreohelix idahoensis, assembly GCA_024509875.1. NCBI lineage: Eukaryota > Metazoa > Mollusca > Gastropoda > Stylommatophora > Oreohelicidae > Oreohelix > Oreohelix idahoensis. The sequence goes on along the minus strand of JAMPIV010018574.1, from coordinate 49,460 downwards.
CTTTTTGGAATAGCTATTGATTGGGTTATGAGAAACTATACCCACAATGAACAATTGGGTATAAAATGGACAAATGGAAAATTCCTGGGGGACCTGGATTTCGCAGATGATGTAGCATTCTTAAGTTCAACACCAAGACAATCCCAAGAAGCAATAAATAATTTGTGTCATCTCTCGGTTAAAATTGGTCTCCAAATAAATGCCTCTAAAACTAAAGCTATGAACTTTTCTAACGAGACCTTTGATATCATCTTGAACGGGGAAAAAAACTACAGAAAGTTGAAAGTTTCAATTATTTAGGCAGTAAAATGACTCAGGATGGTGACACAACAAGAGAAATCCATACTAGAATTGCTTTGGCAGCTAGCGCCTTCAATAGATTATCTAACATTTGGAAATTACGATCATTGAATATACATACCAAGCTTCGTCTGTTTAATTCAAATGTTATCTCAGTGTTAACATACGGCTGTGAGAGTTGGAAAATAACAAAATCATTGGAGAACAAGCTGAATACATTCGAGAACAAATGTCTTAGAAAACTCATGAACATCAGTTGGAAAGAATTCAAGACTAATCGACAAATAAGAGAAGACTCTAGGCAGAAATATGTCTCCGACTATATAAGGAAAAGACGATGGTCATATATCGGTCATGTCCTACGAATGCAAAACAACAGAATACCACTACAGGCGCTCACTTGGGTTCCTGAGGGTAAGCGGAAAAAAGGAAGACCAAAAGAAACACTCAGAAGAACAATAATAAGAGAAGGAAGAACGTTGGGCCTAAATAATGTGCAAGAGCTAAGAGGAGTGGCGTCACAACGAACAACCTGGAGAGCACTGGTTTCTGCCTTATGCGCCGTGTTTGGCGCTTAAAGAATTTATTATTATTATTATTATTATTTATTAATAAAGGGACACTAAGAAGAATCGATTCCCAGCTGTAATTACAATTGTCCAGGATCAAGGTGGTGCTGGCTATATGGTCTTAGAGCATTAATAGCCTCGGTGGAATTACGTGCGATTATGTCAACGGTAGACGTAGAAGTATATAGTTGGATTGGAATTCATTAAAGTAATTTTCATTATTAAACATTACAAAAAGGACCATTATAACGTAATACTAATAAGGAAAAAAAAGTTTAAAAAAATAAACAAACAATTAAAATAAACAAACAGGTAAACAAATGCAGAAACAGCTGCAACAAGAGCATGCAAACGTTGATGCAGGTTTCCTGTAAGTTGCAGTAGTAGTTCCATGCTTCGTAAGGAACGAACAGGGAGAAAATGATGAGTTAATAAATATACAAAAAACCCTGTTGTAAATAGCTAATACCGGGTACAATCAATAGTAACGAACATTATTATCATCAGGTATGATCATCACATCGAAGGTAGCTGCAATGAATTTCCAACGCCTTCTGTCTATTTTTTCTTGATGGTGCATTCTGATAGATTCTTTCCTGTCCATCTCTTGATGTTATCTTCCAACTTACAGCGCTGTCTTCCTCTTGCACGTTTGCCCTATTCCTGCTATTTTTGATCTTCAGCAAGGTGTTAGGTCTTTTTTACATATCGTTGTGATGTAAATAAAACACACAATGGGAAATAATGTTACTCTGAATTCTTTAATTTAACCGAAAATTAAGGTGAACAGTTTAGACAGACTTTCTGGTCAACAGGTGGATGGAAAGAAAGTCTTTCTTTTTAAGCTATTTTTTCACTCTTTTATGTGTCTAAAATATTTATAATAAATAATCTAATGACAGTGACTTGGGAATATCTGATTAAATGACCGATTTCTCACTGGTGAGAAGAAGAATAAAGAAGAGGACCACTGCTCCCTCAAGCATGTCGTAGCTGGCGACTAATGTGAGCTTGTGCATAGGGCTGACTATCTCAGCATATACAAGAGGTTTCAACAGAAACCACCACCCTACACCATCCCGAAACAACACATGAATACTTCGATGCAGGTTACCTGCAAGAGGGCTTGCTGACGGAATGGCTTCATACTCCATGATGAGCGACAAGAGATCATAAGAAGAATGAAGTCGCCGAAGAGTTGAGTAGCGGGTTCAGATCTGTGTCATGCCTTCTCATCTACTGTCTAAGTTGAGTTTGTCCTGTGCCGATGTGTTTACATTTCAAACGTGTCCAACAATACGGAACTTAGAAAGAACATGGTAGTCAACAGTACCATTCCTGGAAAAGCTCTATGGAGATACAAAAAGCCTTAAGCTGACGACTGTTTTCTTTGAAAATATTTAAGAAGACGTCTGAGAGTGTATGAAGAAGAAGAAGTAAACAGTTACTGTTGATACTAATTGTGCTATAGTAAATAATAAACATTGTTTTTTTAAAGCATGAATGTATGTTCTCGCTTCATGCATAATTTACATACGGTTGTTTGCCTAGGCCATACAGCCTGCCCTGTGTAGCTCATGCGAGTCTCCGTGGGGAAGAAGTAAGAACAGGACCGTTATTCTCTAATCAGTTCGTAAGGAAAGACACTTATATATATATATATATACATCACCAGCGCGTTAGTTTGTTTACAAACAACGTGCGATTCGCATTTTCTTGTGTTCACTGTTTTCCTTAATGATTAAGTGAATATTAAATTGTTCATAGCTTTTTATTTTAGTGTTTTCTTGTGATTAAAATATAAAATAAGTTAATAAGATATGTAAATTACCTTAAAGTATTTATTTGTGGGCCTATTATTTTTATTTATCTGTATAACTGGTCAACTTACCGAGTTCCGTAGAGTGCTGTACAGTAATTAAGGTAGAATGGAAATTTTTTTTTACAGAAACACACAACTAGTAATACGTCTTACACAGAGAAAGGACAAGAAAAACCTACGTTGCGACCACAAGGCCTTCGCCAGGGACAGACAAACAAGAGACAGAAGGGAAAGAAAGTGAGAATTAAGTGGAGAACATGAAACTATAGAAATAAGAGAAAAAATACTCCCTTTGAATTTTGTCACATGTTGGAGCAAAGATGGTGATACAGAGTAAATATTAGCAAGGGGAGGTGATCTTGAAAATGTTAAGGGAATAGATTCGATTGCGGGTTACGTTGCTTGATTAAGCTGATGTTAAGTTAAAATTGTGATAGGGGAATTCCCTCGTATGATCGAGAAGTTTCCAAGTCGGTAAGCGTGGCGAACACTGGTCAGTTCAAATTGCGGAGATGTGTTTTCTCTGAACTGTCTTGAGCTGTGAGTAAGCTCGTGTGACTAGCCCATGCAATTATCGAGACTGAGTTGAGTTTTTTAAACAGCCGAGTCTCGTGTCTTTTTTAGGCGGAACTAGTGTGTGAACTAGGAGCAGTCTGTATTTGGGCACCGACTGGAGAGGTCGGCCCTACAGTGTGTGTTTTGAGTATGCCTGCGCAGTGCAAAAGTTATAAAGGCCATTATTTGTGTAGGCCAGTAATTCCTGAGTTAATTGAAGAATTATGTTTGTGAGCATTTTTGAAGAGGTAAGGATCCATGAGGGCGAGATTACTGCAAACTGCCAGGGAGTGCAGTCTTGCGAGAAATTGCCACGAGTATTCACCATTTAGGTTGTTAGCACGGCGAGGATGATGTCCGTTTGCTAACCGGATCCATTGAGGTGATTTGAGGAGGCCATTATTATTTAAGTTGTTAGCACGGCGAGGATGATGTCCGTTTGCTAACCGGATCCATTGAGGTGATTTGAGGAGGCCATTATTATTTATTATATTAGCACGGTGATGCCGACCGTTGCTGAGAGGATCCAGTATTGATATTTGAGGAGGCCATTTAAGTAGTTAGCACGGCGAGGATGATGTCCGTTTGCTAACCGGATCCATTGTTATTATTGAGAGGATCCATCTTTGCATTAGAGCGCCAATGTTGAGAGCGTCTGTGATGAGGCATATTTGAGGAGGCCATTATTTATTATATTAGCACGGTGATGCCGACCGTTGCTGAGAGGATCCAGTATTGAGATTGTATAGCGCTAATGATTCTGAGAAGTGGAGATGTGACTGGAGTACTGTATTATTGTATTGCTATGACTTGTAATTTGACTATGACTGTGTAGTCGATATTAACGTAACGTGTTGTGGTGTAATAAACGTCATTAACTTTAACCTGCCGTTACACCATTCCATGCCTCTGATGCGTGTACCTGTAGTGTGTGAATGTACCCACGCACACTCACTGCAACATTTAACACGGTAGGAAAACAGTAGTCGTGACAGTAGTAACGCATGACCATAAATAGCCTGGGTGGCGAAATCTATGTCAACAAACAGATTGAATTCACTAACAGTATCTCGTGTGTAGCAGTGGTATGTTAGTCTTAGAGAATTTGATATTTTCGACATTCGCGTTATATAAGAAGTATGTTCTGCTCTGTGTGGGCGCATGAACGTTTTAAGCATTAACTAAACACCCACTCTCATTATATCAGGATATTATTAAAACATACGGTTATAGATTGGTGGGCCAGTTTATTTAACGGAATGAAACCCACGGAGTTCGCGTGATAGGAGAGCCCTGAGTGGGCGTGGCTTATGTATCCTCGCATTGCTTCATAGTCCTCGACCTAGTTGGTTTACTGTGTCCAACACGGTAGAATATAACAGTGGGAAGTTGACAGGTTGTTGGTAGACAGTCAAGTTTAACTAAATGTGAAAAGTTTTTGAGGAGTCGTTTGCAGATTATCTCAAGTCAAAAGTCACGGAGGTTGCTGTGCTGCATTTTTTGTGTGCTGATACTGTGTTGAGCGCATTCTACACTTTGGCAAGAACCTGAAGAGAAGAAAGTCTAGTTCGTGTACCTTTCTGCGCTGGAACGGTTTTATCTGCAGAACTTTGTGATATCTGGTGTGTTGGCGGAAGGGACGGAAGTATATTAAGATAAGTGATTTTGTTCTGTGTAGATTGTGCCACTTTTCTGCATTTCAGCAAGTCTGCCTATACTATCCATCACTTATTCTGTTGATAATTGTCGTTGTGTTGTCGATAATTACATCGATTGATTGTACAATATGTTGATGCATAGGTAGTGTATGCTATATATAAGTACTATAACAGAAGTTGGTGTACAGTAGTTGATTAAGTCAGTTGAAACTCTTATAAAATGAGTGAGGATGACAAATACCGTGAACTATTAGGATATGGAGACCGTGAGCTGACTGAGTCTGAAATAACAAGACTGATATATGAAAAGCTAATTCATGAAAGTGATGAGAGGATTCAGAAAAGGACGCTAGAAGAGAAGAAGCAGCTGGACATAAAACAGAGTACCCTAGAGCAAAGGGAAAGTTTCATAGAATGTACTGCTGAAGTAAGTAAGTTACATGAAAAAGTATCTAAACTTACAGATGATTTAGGCAAATCAAACTCAGAACTTGCTAGTGTGCAAGCAAGTTTGGATTCAGCATTGTTAAACATAAAGCAATTGGAAGTTCAGATGAAAGAGAAGCAAGTTGAGGTGGAAAATATTACACAAGTGGCCCAGCAGAATAAACAGATGTATGACAAATTGAAAATGGAGAACAATGAATATGAGCAAACTTATATAAAAATGCTTCATGAGGTGATGAATGATAATGAGCTTCTCAGTGATCAAATTAAGGAAATGAATATTGTACCCCTTAAGAAGAATAATGAGATTATGAATAACAATGATGATATTAAGATTGAGTCACTACAATTAGAGTTGACTCAGTTAAGTGCAAATAAAGAACAGTACGAGAAAAAGATATTAGTAGAGTTGATGGTTGAGAAAGAGAAAGTCACTAAGTTTAAAAATTTACTAGCAGACGAAAGCGGTAAAGTTTTAAGAGCTGAGAGTTTAAACAAGAAATTAAGTGCAGAGATTTCACTTAGAGATAAGGAAATTGCAGATGCAAGGAGAAGAATGGACGGTCTACTCGACATTCTCTTGCAGAAAAAAATGTGGTCTTCTGTCAGTGTTGACAGTAATAGACAAAAAGCAAAAAGTCAGTCCTATACACTTTTTGCTGATTCTAAAGTCAAGAATAGTGGAAGCAGGTCTTTTCGTGGGAAATATAACTTTCAACGCAATGCTGATGATTTTAGCGATATTGGTTCCTGGCGGCAAACTAGCAAAGGAAAATCTACAGTGTTAGACAGTCCTGTGGATAACAAAAGAATTAATAATAAATTTCAATTAAAGATTTTAAAAGCCAACAAGGGATTAATTGAGAATCCTGATGGCTTGATAACAGGGGAAAAAGATAGAACTACTTGTTCTAGGAAGGAAACATATTTTGTGAAAAACAATAAAGATATTGTTAAATCTTTCGGTCATACCCAGTCAAGTCAGTGTGACCCATTTCTTAAACACACTGCCACAGGCAAAGAGAAAAACACTTTTGATAGGAGATATAACCATGAGGTTAAAATGTACCAAGGGAGTTCTTCATATAGTAACGTTTCTTCTCCTAAAAACAAGAAACAATTTGACAGATCACAACATCGTGATCCTGAGAGTGTTAGAAATTATAGTGGAAATAATGATGTGAAAGAGTGTCAATCTGGTAATAAATTTGTTGATAAAAAGCCATTTCTATTTAGTAGATATTTTTATCCAAGAGGAAATGCTAATTGTAATTATGCTAACTGGGATGTAAAACAGTACAACTATGTCAATAGAACAAATAACAATGTTCTTAACAGCAATTATAGACATTGTAACCAGGTTAGCTGTACTCCACATGAGAGCAAAGTTATTAACAAGCAAAGTAATAATACTATTGATTGTCACACTAGTGATGTCGAAAGGTCATCTCGTTCTTGTGAACGTAGTAATTTTTTTCAGCCTACAACAGGGATGAACTTTCGTTACGGTCAAGTGATCGTTAAGCCTTCTGTGATGTCTACACGTTTAAGGAGGACTTGCTGAGGTGTGTGAAAAGGGGCCAAGACTCTACTCCATCCCAATGGATAGGTAAACGTGAAAGTTGATTGTCCGTTTTTCCTTATTAAATCTAACAGATGATTAATAGAAATTTTCATTTGTATTGTCTCGTAGCGTGCGACGTTATGATGAGTTGGCGCATTTGTTGACATTATTCGTGAAGTATGTGGATTATCTATCAAGCAGAACCTATGAGCGTCTCGCTATACATCTGACGAGTCACTTTTTGGAGGATCAAGAATTATTGACAGATTGTCGGGAATATTTTTTTTTACAGCTGATATATTTTTTAGAATAGTACATGTTGTTGTATTCTGTGGATAATATATCATATGATGTTTTATTAAAATATTTGTAATTTCTTTGAAACATTATGATGTTCATTTTGATGCATCATTTGATTGCTAAATATATATTTTTTGTAGAACATATATGATTGTTTTGATAATGTACCAGTCCAATTTTTTTATGCCATTTGTATACTATTCTGATTTGATTGTGTGTAACATATGTGTTGGTAATAATTTGTATGTAGTTTTTGATAAATGCAGTGAGCGGTGTCAAACCTATGCTCATTTAGATCATAATTATTGATCTGTATATTTTTCGGGTTGTAGCTGTAATTGTTAGGATAATTATATGAATTTATTGTTATGTTGTGTCATATGGTGAAACATTGATCTTGTCAGAGCATAGTACCTAGAATTTAAATAATAAGATTTTTTCAACATTTTTGCAACAAATTAATTTGATAAACAAAACCTTTGCAGGTATTTTTATAGGACTTCTTTTTCATATCCTATTGTACCATTAAATTTTAGATTTATTTATAGTATATATCATACTAGGCTGAGTAAGATATAAATTTACAGTTAAATAACACTGAAGCTCAACGCTATTGTTAGTCAGAATTAACTTATAAATTAAATTCAACTTTTTTGTAAAATTGATAGACACATCTGATACTTTTGTTTGTTAAAGATGGACAGATTGTTGTAACATTATGTTATGTTTGTATGTTGGAAAGTTGATATACAGATGACATCGTATTTTTCTTAGGTGTTCTTTTTGGTGATGTATTTTTGAGAAAAAAGAAAAACTTACATGTTTTGATTTAAGTGTTTGTCTAAAGATAAGATATTTTATGCTTCTCTCATTTTGTTAAAAGTTAATTTCATTGTTAGTTTATTAGTTATGACTTAGAATTACTTAAATAATAATTTTATTTTTTGATAACTTATCGTTCTGAAATATTTTGTATGGTAATTTTGGGAAAAAAATTGTTTTTTTGGCATTGTAATTTATTTTTGAGTACCCTATGATTGAAAGGGATATTACTTCTTTGGAAACTTGTCTTATTTGATATTATGATGTATTTTTATTATTTAGCGGTTGATTGTGCGTTAGGTCAAAACTTAGTTATCGCAAATGCTATTATTTGTTTGTGTAAGGTTTATAATTTATTTTCAGTTAAGTATAATTTTTGTAACTTAGTTAAATTACTTCTTCGACTTTGTTTAGTTATGAATTATTCTTTTTGTGGTGTTAGTATGGATATACTTTGACATTTTGTTTTGTGCCTTGTAATCATGTTTGTATTTAATTTTGAAAGATATTGTCTGATCTAAACATTTATTAGTATGTATTGTTATTGACTTTCTATGCGTTCATACCTTTGCTTTCCATTCGTCTTTAATGATTATTCTTCATTTCATTCTATCTTTTTGTCGTCTTTTCGATATGTGTTCATATCTTGTTTATACTTTCGTATCACATCTTCGTTTCTCTTCATTCTACTTGTATACTTCATCTTCTTTCGATACTTATACTTTCATTCGTTGTATTCTTGAGATAATTATATAACTTAATATAATGTAACTAGTATTTTGGTAAATTTGTATGTATTTTTCATGAAATCGTTTTACTTTATTATGTGGTATTATTGATTGTTTCTCATTGTCCGATTTCTTACTTTCCTTTACTACAGATCATTCTTCTGTTGCTTGATCTTGTTCTTTCACTTTCTATTGGTTGTTGCTTGTACTAAATGTACTTAGCTTGGTGTCGTATTAAGATTAATTTTGGTATGCTTGTATTATGATTGATGCTTTTGTTGTAATTTACATCGGTAACATTCATTGGGATATTTGATTGATTATGTTTGATGTTTTAGTTGTAATATTACATTTATTGCTGATATTTCGGGTGGATGTACTATTTTCATTTGTTATAGGTACATTTTTTGGTAGCCATATAATATAATTTCATTTATCTCTAAATTTTTTGGACTAAAATTTTCAAAAAAAAACGATAAATCATTTTTTTTTCCCGGGCGGTGTGGCAACTGATACAGAGTAAATATTAGCAAGGGGAGGTGATCTTGAAAATGTTAAGCGAATAGATTCGATTGCGGGTTACGTTGCTTGATTAAACTGATGTTAAGTTAAAATTGTGATAGGGGAATTCCCTCGTATGATCGAGAAGTTTCCAAGTCGGTAAGCGTGGTGAACACTGGTCAGCTCAAATTGCGGAGATGTGTTTTCTCTGAACTGTCTTGAGCTGTGAGTAAGCTCGTGTGACTAGCCCATGCAATTATCGAGACTGAGTTGAGTTTTTTAAACAGCCGAGTCTCGTGTCTTTTTTAGGCGGAACTAGTGTGTGAACTAGGAGCAGTCTGTATTTGGGCACCGACTGGAGAGGTCGGCCCTACAGTGTGTGTTTTGAGTATGCCTGCGCAGTGCAAAAGTTATAGAGGCCATTATTTGTGTAGGCCAGTAATTCCTGAGTTAATTGAAGAATTATGTTTGTGAGCATTTTTGAAGAGGTAAGGATCCATGAGGGCGAGATTACTGCAAATGCCAGGGAGTGCAGTCTTGCGAGAAATTGCCACGAGTATTCACCATTTAGGTTGTTAGCACGGCGAGGATGATGTCCGTTTGCTAACCGGATCCATTGAGGTGATTTGAGGAGGCCATTATTATTTATTATATTAGCACGGTGATGCCGACCGTTGCTGAGAGGATCCAGTATTGATATTTGAGGAGGCCATTTAAGTAGTTAGCACGGCGAGGATGATGTCCGTTTGTTAACCGGATCCATTGTTATTATTGAGAGGATCCATCTTTGCATTAGAGCGCCAATGTTGAGAGCGTCTGTGATGAGGCATATTTGAGGAGGCCATTATTTATTATATTAGCACGGTGATGCCGACCGTTGCTGAGAGGATCCAGTATTGAGATTTATAGCGCTAATGATTCTGAGAAGTGGAGATGTGACTGGAGTACTGTATTATTGTATTGCTATGACTTGTAATTTGACTATGACTGTGTAGTCGATATTAACGTAACGTGTTGTGGTGTAATAAACGTCATTAACTTTAACCTGCCGTTACACCATTCCATGCCTCTGGTGCGTGTACCTGTAGTGTGTGAATGTACCCACGCACACTCACTGCAACATTTAACACGGTAGGAAAACAGTAGTCGTGACAGTAGTAACGCATGACTATAAATAGCCTGGGTGGCGAAATCTATGTCAACAAACAGATTGAATTCACTAACAGTATCTCGTGTGTAGCAGTGGTATGTTAGTCTTAGAGAATTTGATATTTTCGACATTCGCGTGATATAAGAAGTATGTTCTGCTCTGTGTGGGCGCATGAACGTTTTAAGCATTAACTGAACAATCACTCAAATTATATCATGAATATTAAGTCATTAAAACTTACGGTTACAGATGGCTGCCACAAAACCGGAAAGCGGAAGTGGATAGTACATAAGCCAAAAAAAAAAAAAAAAAAACATTGAAAACAGGGACTAGAATACAGTGAAAAAAATTATTAAAAAAAATAAAAAATAAAAAATATATTTAATAAATAAATGAAAAGAGTGCTTAAAAAAATATGTATATATATTTTAAAAAAAAATTATATATATATATATATAGATGCACAGACACATATATACACATATATATTATATACATACACACAGATATTTAAAAATATATAAATATACATAGAATAGGAGGGAAGTCAAGGAGCACGTGCACCCTGCGATCCAATTCACCTCCCACATCTCCACTGTCTCTGTGAATTTCCTTGACATTGTTGTCACCATCACTCCCCTTCCCCCACCTTAACACTCCGGTGTACTATAAACCCACTGATGCACACAGTTACCTCCTTTATACTTCCTCTCATCCTCGGGCTTGTCGTGACTCCTTGTCTTTCTCACAACTTCTCTGCCTCCGTCGGTTATGCCAAGATGATGACGACTTTCTTTGCCGAGCAGGGGAAATGTTGGACTTCTTCCGCAGGAGACAGTATCCAGAGGATGTTCTTACCTCTGCCTTAGAGCGTGTTCTCCCTATCACACGTCCAGAGGCCCTCAAACCCCGCCACAAAACCTCCTCGGATAGAGTCAAGTTAATATTGACCTATCACCCTCACAGCGCTGCTGTCAAAAGGATCCTGTTTCGCCACCTATCTCTCCACCAAGCTGACCCAGTGGCGCGGGAACTGTTTAGTGAGCACCCTTGCTGGCATATAGACGGGATAAAAATTTGAGGGACCGGAAATAATGTCAATTAAAACTGCCAAAGGCAAGGCGAGCTTTTATTGACAAGAACCTGAAAGTGGATGTGACAAGATCCTGAAAGTGGTGTGTGAATGTGTACGTGGATGTGACCAGAACCTGAACAGGGTGTGTGGATGTGACAAGAATTTGTACGTGGATGTGACAAGAATCTGAACGGGTACGTGGATGTGATAAGACCCTGAACGTGATATGTGGATGTGACAAGAACGTGTACATGGATGTGACAAGAACGTGTACGTGATACATGGATGTGACAAGAACCTGAACGTGGTATGTGGATGTGACAAGAATGTGTACGTGGATGTGACAAGAACCTGAACGTGGTATGCAGATGTGATAAGAATGTGAACGTTATACGTGGATGTGACAAGAACCTGAACATTATACGTGGATGTGACAAGAACGTTACGTGGAAGAAACAAGAACGTGTACGTGGATGTGACAAGAACCTGACTGTTACAGTAATCTTTGATGGAGTTTCAAACGTCGATTTATTGGTTGTATGTTTTTCACCCTGATCAAAGTTGGGGAACTATGTCTTAACTTTGCTGTGTCAGGTTGATTAGGGGTTATCTCCCTTTTTGGTTCATTCATTGTGTTTGACCTTTGGGGTCAGAGATAATCAGTTCTGGGCTTTTTGCCATGCGCAGTGGTTGAGCGCAAAATTAGACTTCCGTCAGGTAGAGTGCGATCTGGCTTCTGTAGGACGTGTATGTCCGTTGTATTCTGGGGAAGGAAAATCTTCGAAGTGACTGCGTTGGCAGTTTTCCCCAGTGATTTACTGTACGTCAGGAATAACGACAGTGTTATTTCTTATGTTCTGAGGATTCGCTTCAAGGTAACACCGACTTTTTTCAATACTACGCATTCGGTTGCAGGATTTGTTAAAGGATTACCTAGCCGTGAGAACAGCTCACAGTTCCTGTAATGCAGAACTTATATTTTGTGCTCAAGGTAGCTATTTAAGACTATTCGTCTTTATATGATCAGAAGTCCAGTGACGAAGTTATATATGGTGGAAACCGCAGGTTGGCGGTATATCTATACAAATATTATAGCAGGGTTGATGCAACCTGCTTATGAAGAGTACACAGCTGACGTCATATCGAGGTCTGTGTAATGGCAACTATTCTACCGCATGAACAGATGTAATTGGCGTGTTATGTCAAGTTGTACGACGGCCCTGGTAATAGGATTATATGAGTTAATGGCTCGTCCTTTGGATGACGGAGTTATTAAGGTATCTGACGCGTTCAGTCAGGGATACGAAAGCGGCATTATGAACTGTACATTATAGAACATTCCACTATTGACATGCCCACATATTTGAATGTTCACCAGCCTTAGAATGCCTGATATGTACCAAGCGATTTCAGTTAACATGAGGTACATTAATATGTTTACATTGACTGTTCCTGTGTGATTCTACTGTTAGTCCTGTCAATAAATGTATGAACTGTCACAAGTAGTTTCAACCATCATTGACTCCAGTACGAGTGTGGCTGGGTGTTTTGTGCAACTCCATATGAGCCTAAACACATTCGCGTCTCTTCACACCCATGTCTTATCATCCTCATCATCGTACAAGAACCATGTATGCTGTCAGCGTGAGTGACCCGAATCTTCGGCTGCACATCAGCATTTGCATCACGCAGAAAAAAACCAACTAACATTCTTTACAGTAACATTACTGGTAGGCCAGCTCCGTGGGATTACGGCTTCAATTTTGGTTTATACTACAGATGGGAACGATCGAGGTTTACATCTGATGATAACACACATCCGTAGTACTCTACATTTCCAAGTTTTGGCTACACAGGACAGTAGAAATAGGTCATCGGCTGTTGACCCACATAAACAGTGTTAGCATCTATGTGATAATGCTACATGAACCACAGTTGGTACAAGTACTGGAGCTAGCATCTGGGTAATGTTGCTACGTGGACCACAGCTGCACACAAGTCGATTCCTTATTGTAAACAGTACCGCTGGTTGTTTACACGTTACAGCTGCACACAAGTCAAGTGTTTTTTTGTAAACAGTACCGCTGGTTGTTTACACGTTACAGTCAACAGACTCTTCAACGTCTGAGCGTTCAAGTCACGTAGTTCGAGGTCAAGTGTTTTTGTAAACAGTACCGTCTACGAACTTTTCAACATTGGGCCTCAAGTCTCAACTATTTGTCGAGAAGGTCATAGTGACTTTATGTTCCTGGAAACCACTACATGTTATTGTGGATCTAACAATCATTGCGCGCTTGACATTGTACTCCGGTGTTGACAAAGAGAAAGAGAGTTACTATATTGTTATTTGTAACTAAACTTTGTTTGCAACACATTCCATTGATGATATTTATGTTACTTGTATTATTGTTGTGTATTTTTATGGTGTTTTCAGCGGGTTTTGGTTGGGAAAGGTGACTCCTTTAGATAATACCACGTAATAGAGGTTGTCTATTGAGAGCGTTTTCTGTAGGGACTGCAAATTTCCTTAATTGGGATTTGCTAGCGACAATTGTTGCTATTTACGTTTAGCTGTGACGAGATGTGTTAGTGTTGTTTTCGTTATTTTTTCCATTCTTTGATTTACGATTTGTTTTGTTTGTATCTGTTCGTCTCTCCTTCCTTTCACTTATTTCTTTACACCTTTTTTGTTTATAACAGTGTTGCCATTTGTCTTGTTTACTTTTCGCAGTCATCTTTACAAATTTTTGTAACATTTTCTTTAGTTTCGCTGTATTGTTTATTTGACTTCTGCGAACGTTTTCGGTTGTTGTTCTGTATCTTTGTCATTGTATTTATTATTGTTATACACAGTTTACATACATATACTTGGTCATGTATTATTATTATTGTTATTAATGTGATACACTATTCATATTGAGATTATGGATAGAATATTATTATAAAGAAACAAGGTAACCATACAAGGTCTTTGACTAAGACTTGTCTCTTAAAGAGAGTGAAATAAACTGAACTGAGTATACAAGTCTAATATTGAAGACTTGTCTCCCATTGAAGTGGGATAAGGTAATTTATTTAATTTTTTCAGGTTACTGATTTCATTAGACAGAATGTCTACACTGGAATACTTCATTGGACAAGGGAAATCCCTTGGCAAGTCTGGTAAAGAATTAGAAGAATTCGCGACTGCTCAATTCGGCATAGCATTGAAGTCAGAAGAAAGAGACAAAAAGACGAAAATAAATTGAAAGCAGAAGCTGAACAAAAGAAAGCAGAAGCTGAGCAAAAGAAGACAGATGCTGAGAATTTAAGATTGCAGATGCAAGCTGAACAAAAGAAGATAGATGCTGAGAATTTAAGGTTGCAAATGCAAGCTGATGAAAGAAAATTCCAGTTGGAAATGGAAAAACAAAAAAATGAAGCTGCTGCAGAGGAGAGAAAACTTCAGGCTGCTGCAGAGGAAAGAAAACTTCAAGCAGAAGAAAGAAAACTTCAGGCTGCTGCAGAGGAAAGAAAACTTCAAGCAGAGGAAAGACAATTTCAAGCTGCTGCAGAGGAAAGAAAATTTCAAGCTGCTGCAGATGAAAGAAAACTTCAGGCGGAGGCGGAAAATAGAAGATTAGATAGGGAAGCCGAGGAAAGGAAAGAGAAACAGAAAATGGAACATGAGGAAAGACTCGCAACTTTGGAATTAGAGAAATTGAAAGTGACAAATATGGGTGCTCATCAAGCAAGTTCGGGCACAACGAAGGAGTTTGCTAGTAAGATCAAATTACCTCATTTCAATCCTTTGAAGGACGACATAGCGGATTATCTGGATAGATTTCAATTTTTATGCGATACGCATAAGATAAAAAAGGAAAAATATGTCGAACAACTGATGCAATTTTTTACAGGTGAAACAGTAACTACTCTTATGACAATAGAAGAACATAACAGAACTGATTATGATGTTGTCAGAGGAGCATTACTAAAAAAATATCAACTAAAAGAAAAAGATTATCGTCTTCGTTTTAGGACAATGTTGCCAGAAAATGGGGTAGATTTATCTGATTTTGTTACAAAGATACGTCGTACATTTACACGATGGATTGAGCTGTCTCAAACTGAGAAAACATATGAAGGTCTAATGGACTTATTACTTAGGGACAAAGTTTTGTCATCTGTTAATGATTCTTTCCTTGCATTTCTTCATGAGCGTAAGCCCTAAAACTTAAAAGACATGGAGGAATACTGTTGCCAGTATGCACCGCGCATCCCCATGCTACAGTTAGCAATTCTAAAGTAAAAGAAGGGTTGCCGGTTGCTTCGGCAGCACCATATGGTCCTAATTTCAATAAGAAATTTCAGGGTGCTCAACAAAGCTTGAATAGGAAAAGTAATCAAAATTACACTAATAAGCAGAGTAATCCAACGTATGAAGGTTCTTCTTCTAAGAACTGGAGACGAGATGGTAGTTCTCGTAATTTTGGTGGTAATAATTTTAGATACTGTCGCAAAGGTTATCACAATAAAAACTATCCGAGCTTTTCTTCTCGGGATAACCATTCTTGACGTCAAGAATATGACGATGGTTAATATACAAACCGGGATTCAAACCGGAATAATAATTACAATAGACAATATGATAACAATTACAGGGGAAATGATAATCGCGGTAGACCTAGGTATAACAAAAGAAAAGCTTACCAACAGGCAAACTCTGCACAACAAGAGTTTAATGGAGCCTGTAATCAAGTAAATGATAGTGGGAACTCTAATGCTATCACTGGTTGTGCTTTCGATTTTGGGAGAGCAACTGAATGCCCCCAATGCTCAACATTGTTCGAGCCATCGTCTGTATCTACCTTAATTTGCGGTCACCCTCTTCCCGCTCTTCCTGCTACAGTGGCGCATGATGGGAGAGGATCTCTCATCTTGCATAAAGGTCTAGTGAATGATAATCTAGTCTCAGTGCTTTTTGATTCTGGATGTACTACTGTCGGGGTTAGACAGTCTCTAATAGATAAACACTGTTACACGGGAAAGGTGGTCAAATGTGTTACATTTGGGGGTACCCTGGAAAAATATCCTACTGCTGTCATTAGTATTGATACTCCATTCTTTACAGGAGATGCCCACGCGTGTCTTCTTCCTAATCCTATTTCGGATCTTATAATCGGTCGTATTCATGGGGTTAAGGAATGCACCCCGCAACAAATTTCTATTTGGGAGGAACAAAATATCCAAACGGTCAATGCAGTGGTAACAAGAGCACAAGCTCTTATCCCTCCAACTTCATCTGATGATAGTAATGGAGTTGATAGCCAAGACGATCACTTGGTGATTTCGCATGACACGTTTGTTAAACGACAAGAAGAGGATCCTTCTTTAAAGAAATTCTTCCTTCTCGCAAAGAAAGGTGATTCTAATCAGAATACGAATCACAGATCGTATATCACTATGAAGAATGGTATATTGGTACGAATGGTACAACACTCGGACAAGTCTATGCATTCGCAAATTCTTGTGCCTAAGTGTATGAGAGCCTTAATTCTTCAACATGCACACGATTCTCAGTGTGCTGGACATATGGGTTTTTCCAGAACTAAGACTAGAGTCCTTGCGTCCTTCTTTTGTCCATTCGTGAACAAAGACATACGAATTTATTGCCGATCTTGCAAAATTTGTCAAGAAGTCAAGTCTAGAGGTCCACGACATGCTGCACCTATTCAGGCCGCAGATATTCCTATTTGGCCGTTTCAGAAAATGGCAATAGACATTATTGGTCCGTTTAAGATTAAGTCAGCCAGAGGTCATCAATTTATCCTTACTTGCGTTGACATGTGCACGCGTTGGCCAGAGGCTATTCCTCTTAAAAGCATATCAACTGTCGATATCGCAGATGCTCTTTGGCTAATATTTTCTCGTCTGGGATTTCCCGGAGAAATACTGTCAGACCACGGCACTCAATTAATATCGGACACTATGTCTCAGGTAATGGCTACTCTGGACATTAAAAGGTCTCTCAGTAGTATTTATCATCCAATGTCCAATGGATTGGTTGAACGTCTTAATAGGACACTAAAGAACTTACTTGGCAAGATAACGGAGGATCATCCTGATGATTGGGACAGGGTCCTACCTGCAGCTCTCTTTGCTTATAGAGAGGTTCCCAACGAGCATACAGGATTTTCTCCTTTTGAACTTGTCTTTGGCGCGCAACCGTGCGGTCCTATGTCCTTGCTACACGATTTGATCACTGCCGATAATATTGACGATGATACACAATCGTCATATGAATATGTCATTGCTCTTAGGGAAAAAATTATCGAATCATGCAGGTTAGCTACTTCATCATCAGAATTTGCTAAAGAAAAGGCTAGGCGATTCGCTAATAAGAAAAGACGCCTACGTCAACTTTGTGCTGGAGACAAAGCGTTTGTCTTACTTCCCTCGAGGGAAAACAGACTTCTCATTTCTTGGAAAGGTCCATACACTATAGTCTCTAAAATTTCGGATGTCGACTATATTGTCGATGTTGATGGAAGGCATAAAACCTTTCATATAAATATGCTTACGGAATTTATTGAGCAACCAGACTATTTACAGCCTATGTTCCAGGCGACGGACGATTCTCCAGTCCAACATGGTCATATCTCATCCCTGTCCGTTATACAGGATGAGGAAACTACTTTGTCTGATGTTAACTTACCTCTTCCCGTGATTCCACTTGATTCTACGGAATCATGGAAAAACGTTACCGTCTCTTCGAACTTGTCTTTTGAGGAACAGCGTCAAGTATCTTCTACGCTACAATCATTTCAGGATGTCCTTACCGACATTCCTGGACACACACATGTCATTGAACATGACATCATACTTACTGATCGTAATCCGATCAGAGTAAGACCATACCCTATACCTATTCATTTTCAAGCACAAGTCGAGAAAGAATTGGATGAAATGATTCAATTGAAAATAATTGAACCATCCACTTCAGCTTATTCTTCGTCGATGGTTATTGTTCGAAAGAAAGACAATAACATACGTCTTTGCGTTGATTATCGCAAATTAAATCAAGTTACGAAGTTCGATGCTGAACCTATGCCTTTATTAGATGATCTACTTATTAGACTCTCTAAAGCTAGATTCTTTACTAAACTAGACTTGTCGAAAGGTTATTGGCAAGTCCCTTTGACGGAACACGCCAAACCTCTCACTGCTTTTTCAACACCTAGGGGTTTATTTCAGTGGAATTTTATGCCTTTCGGGCTTATGAACACCCCAGCAACTTTCGTGCGCATGATGCGACGAATTCTATCGTATCGTACTGATGTCATCGCCTATTTGGACGACATCTGTCTGTTCAGTGATACTTGGGAAGAACACTATTTAGGTTTAAATGAATTACTATCTACTCTACGTGAGCATAGTTTGACTGCAAAACCCTCTAAAGCTTTTGTTGGGTTTAGTGAAATTTATTTCCTAGGTCATCGGGTTGGTCATGGTCTGTTGAAGACAGAGGACCAAAACATTTCTAAGATATTAAATATCTCAGTCCCGAAGACAAAAAAGCAAGTACGTAGTCTCTTGGGATTAATACAATTCTATGGAAGATTCATTGATAATCTATCCTCCATTATGGCACCACTTTCAACTTTATTAAAAAAAAGGTTCTCCTAACATGGTGCGTTGGTCCCAAGAATGCCAATCGTCATTGGATCAGGTTAAGAATTTGTTCTCATCTCATCCTATCTTAAGACTACCAACGATTGATAAGACTTTTGTCCTTCGTAGTGATGCCTCTTCCACTGGGATTGGAGCGGCACTAATGCAGGAGTATTCAGGAACTCTGCATCCTGTAATGTATATTTCTAGGAAGCTGAATGCGGCAGAAAGGAATTACTCGGTTTTAGACCGTGAATTGTTGGCCATGGTTTGGTCCATTCTTAAGCTACAAAGGTTCCTTCTGGGCGCGCATTTCATTATGGAAACCGACCAAAAAGCTCTTACAGCTATGCAAAGTAAGGATTTTAAGAGCTCGAGATCTACTCGTTATGCTATTGCTCTTCAACCTTTCCATTTTACGGTGCGAGCTATCCGTGGTTCGGATAATGTGATGGCAGACGTATTGTCTAGATGCCCACATGATTCCATTTAAATCCTATGTCCTAGATCTCCTGATACACTTCCAGACTTATGTCTGTTCTTAATATCATAATATATATTAACACAATTGTTTCACTAGTTGGATGATGTATAATGACTTTAACAAATTTGGTTATGTCCATCCATGATATATATCCATTAGATATGTTGATGGTATAGTATTGTGTCATGATATTTGTATATTGCTATAATTATAGTATTTGTCAATTTTTGATATCTATGATTGGTATTGCCAGCAACTTAGGTTTCTTTAATGGTACCTCCCGAGTTTGTTTTGCTTAGAGGAAATATTTTCTCTTATTATGAGGGATAATTTTTACTCTCTCCAGACGCTTTATTTATGCGTCTATTGTACCTGATATTAGGTTCATTCTTTCATGGGCACATAATTGATGCTTGTGCTATCTTGCTCATTGACATATTTTTTTAAAAATGTGTGTCATTTTTTTACAGGGGGGTGCAGTAATATGTTACTGTAATCTTTGATGGAGTTTCAAACGTCGATTTATTGGTTGTATGTTTTTCACCCTGGTCAAAGTTGGGGAACTATGTCTTAACTTTGCTGTGTCAGGTTGATTAGGGGTTATCTCCCTTTTTGGTTCATTCATTGTGTTTGACCTTTGGGGTCAGAGGTAATCAGTTCTGGGCTTTTTGCCATGCGCAGTGGTTGAGCGCAAAATTAGACTTCCGTCAGGTAGAGTGCGATCTGTCTTCTGTAGGACGTGTATGTCCGTTGTATTCTGGGGAAGGAAAATCTTCGAAGTGACTGCGTTGGCAGTTTTCCCCAGTGATTTACTGTACGTCAGGAATGACGACAGTGTTATTTCTTATGTTCTGAGGATTCGCTTCAAGGTAACACCGACTTTTTTCAATACTACGCATTCGGTTGCAGAATTTGTTAAAGGATTACCTAGCCGTGAGAACAGCTCACAGTTCCTGTAATGCAGAACTTATATTTTGTGCTCAAGGTAGCTATTTAAGACTATTCGTCTTTATATGATCAGAAGTCCAGTGACGAAGTTATATATGGTGGAAACCGCAGGTTGGCGGTATATCTTTACAAATATTATAGCAGGGTTGATGCAACCTGCTTATGAAGAGTACACAGCTGACGTCATATCGAGGTCTGTGTAATGGCAACTATTCTACCGCATGAACAGATGTAATTGGCGTGTTATGTCAAGTTGTACGACGGCCCTGGTAATAGGATTATATGAGTTAATGGCTCGTCCTTTGGATGACGGAGTTATTAAGGTATCTGACGCGTTCAGTCAGGGATACGAAAGCGGCATTATGAACTGTACATTATAGAACATACCACTATTGACATGCCCACATATTTGAATGTTCACCAGCCTTAGAATGCCTGATATGTACCAAGCGATTTCAGTTAACATGAGGTACATTAATATGTTTACATTGACTGTTCCTGTGTGATTCTACTGTTAGTCCTGTCAATAAATGTATGAACTGTCACAAGTAGTTTCAACCATCATTGACTCCAGTACGAGTGTGGCTGGGTGTTTTGTGCAACTACATATGAGCCTAAACACATTCGCGTCTCTTCACACCCATGTCTTATCATCCTCATCATCGTACAAGAACCATGTATGCTGTCAGCGTGAGTGACCCGAATCTTCGGCTGCACATCAGCATTTGCATCACGCAGAAAAAAACCAACTAACATTCCTTACAGTAACACTGACCGTGATACGTGGATGTGACAATAACGTTACGTGGAAATGACAAGAACATTTATGTAGACGTAACAACAACGCGTACGTGTATGTGACAAAAACCTGAACGTGTACGTGGATGTTACAAGAACGTGTACGTGGATGTGACAAGAACGTGTACGTATACGTGGATGTGACAAGAACCTGAACGTGGAACCCAGATGTGGCATGAGCCTGAACGTGGTTGTCGTACGGAAGGTTAATTGTTTTATTTGGCCCGTCTGAGTATAGTGGATGTCCACAGATACGCGAGAAGGTATAGAAAATAGATTTTTCACAGGTGGTAGATTGAGGGAAAAGATATGTCACTGGAGTGATTAGGTTGTCTCTTCCAGCCTATCCGTACGACTGTACTTTGTTGCAAGACAGCTTTTACCTCCCTATCGAGAATAGATACGTTTCTCTACACACACACACAGCTATGTGACAACAAGACACACAAACGTGAAAGAAACTACGGATAAATGGGTATGGATCTGACCAACACACAAAGGTAAGTTTCTTTGTAGTTTATTATCATTTAAACTCGATAACATCAAAATATCTAAAGGAAAAGATCAAATAGTCATTTACATGCATATGAAATAAAACAGAAAAAGTGCACCCTCCCTGAATGTAGAAAAAAAACCCTAAATAATTATTAACCCAAAGGTTTAAGGTTAGCACTATATTACAGAATGAACAGTAGTTCTACTCTATGAGACCCAGTAAAATAAACAAACTTTTAGACAAATCAGATATATGGATAGTTTTCCCGCAAACAAGAAAATACTCGCACACTCTTTCAAGCAGTGGCCACTCTTACACTCTTACCCAATTGCCTGGTATGGTAGGTCTGTAATATCCCTTGGTAACAGAATTAGTCAATGAATATATTATCTATTTTCACTTAATATTCTCTCACCCCAGTTGTCGCAGATCCAAATTGGCCCCCGTGCATCCCAAAAAATTAGTTAATGAGGTGAACGCCTAATATAGTGCTTCTCCTAGAAGTGTTATTACAAATAGTTAAAACTGTGAGAGTTCTTGAGGTTCACTCTTTTACGGAAAAAATACTTCCAGTATCGGGAAACATCTGGTTGTTAAAAATAATGTTCATATGATGATGATGGTTCTTCTATCGGCCAACTCTGTGTTAAAAGCGCCGATTCTGCACAGCGTAGGTATTTAGAGAGGTATACTCCCCTTTAATTACGACTGTTAGGAGTTGGGATAAAATAATGTTCACTGCTGTGGCTGGTAAAAATATAAATTTGGGTTTGGTAAGTCCAGTGTTAAAAATTTATTGTCCTCCAATACTCTCTGGCGAGTGCCCGTTTACAAATGAAATCGGTGACACGCAAGCCAAGAAAAGGAGAAATAACAAATCCAAAAAAGCAAAAGACCGCTGGCCGCCCTTGTGATCAGGTCTGTGAAGAATGCAAGAAACATTTATATAAAAATATGCTAATTCTATATCTACACACAGACGGGGACAAGACGATCTCTTCTCCACTCCGTCAGTCTGATTAAATTTAAAAGGCACACGGTGTTTCCTTATGCCTACAAGTTAGCAGACGCCGCTGGCGCTGGGTTCGGTCGGACTGAATTATGTTAATTCGCCCACCCCTGCTTGCGCCGGCGTTCAGCGAACAATGTAAATTATTATTTAATCTCTTCATACGCGCTACCTAAACAATGATCGCCTGTCATTAAATAGCTATTAAATTTTTGGCTTCTGTTAGTTCGTCTTATGGTATTAAAAATAATATACACTATAATGACAAATATGCACAAATGAAATATAACGTGTAATCTAGACTCCCCCATCAGTCGCTTTATTGCCTATAAGTCCAGTCAGCTAAACCGTCGGGTTTATCTCTCTCCTGTAGATTAAGTGTCGCGTCTGCCTATACTGTTAACATCATTACGGTCTAAGGTATGCGAGTGGCGTGATTTAACATTTTAATAGAATATCTGGTAGGAAATCGCTACGCGTTACTTTATTTCACTCGTTTAACTAGCGAGAAAAATCTAAGTGAAGAATAAATGTTAACAGCTATCATTTCTTAAAACATTAGCACTATTATCCTTTTACCAGAAAATTCAGAAATGAAAATCTCCACGAACACTAGTACACCATATTCCAACAAGAAAGACTGGTTCTAGGACTGCGCTAGACTATTCAAAATTCTGACTGACAACTGATGATGGGGTTAAGAAAACGACAGTATATATATCATTGAATTTCTCTGATCTCTAATGTTGTTAATTTCGCGTCCCGGTGAGACCCAAAATTCAAAAGCTAGGCGTATCAAGATAAAAAGACTTACGGTCGGTCGATGAGGTTTCTCGTCGGGAGTTTTCGACCGGCATCAAAAGACTTTCTGTTCGACTAGCGGGTTTCTCTTTAAGAATGCCCGCTTCTGAAGATCAAAGAGCCCAGGGGTTTCTAATGTCCCCTGAGTACGAAACTTCAAAAGGGTCTGTGTTTTTGTCTCTCCCACGTGCTTGCCTGTCTGCAAACTATTATGATTGACAGATGCTCGCGTGAGGGGACGAGGTAAACACAGCCTGATTTGCTTCCCTGTTATGACTGACAGGTCACGCAGTTTGTAAACATTTCGTTAGCTCGTGTTAAAAGAAAAGAAGGCGGGACAAAATGGTACGTTGCAGAAATAGACAGTTGGTATATATGCCTGTTTAGCTAGCAAATCAGAGAGCAGCTATGAGGTTTCAATAGGCTGACAGATACTGTAGACTCTTTTTCCCTTACACGTCACAGTGGTAGGCGGTTGTGACAAGAACGTGTACGTGGATGTGACAAGAACGTGCACATAGACATGGAATTGACAAGAAACTGAACTTGTACCCAGATGTGACAAGAACCTGAACATGGTATGCGGATGTGACAATAACTTTATGTGGTACGTGGATGTGACAAGAACCTGAACGTGGTACCCGGATGTGACAAGAACCTGAACGTGGTACCCAGATGTGGCAAGAACCTGAACCTGGTATGCGGATGTGACAAGAACTTTATGTGGTACGTGGATGTGACAAGAACTTGAACATGGTACCCAGATATGTCAAGAACCTGAACGTGGTATTTAGATGTGACAAGAACTGGATGTGGGTACGCAATTGTGACAGGAACTTGTACGTGATCTGCCAATGTGATAAGAATCTGAACATGGAACGTGGATGTGACAAGAGCATGTACGTGGATGTGACAAAAACGTGTACGTGGATTTGATAAGAACGTGTACGCGGATGTGACAAAAACGTGTACGTGGATGTGACAAGAACGTTTACGTGGATGCAAAAAGAACGTGTACGTGATGCATGGATGTTTCAAGAGCGTGATACGTGGACGTGACAAGAACCTGAACGTGGGACGCGCATGAAACAAGATCCAGAATGTGGTAGCAGATGTGACAAAAAAATAATCGTGAATGCTTTAAACGAATGATTGGAGTTTCATAGGAATAAAAAGAATTTAGATAACTCACGATTTAGTGTTGGCAACAACAACCTCGTGTTTCCCCGTGGACGTTGTAATTTTATTGTATGAAAACTTAATTAAGCGGGAACAATTTAATATTATTCCCAACGATGTTAAACACAATCAGTTCTTTCCTAATATATTGGCAATCTCTCATTGTCATCCAGGGTCCGCTTCAGAAACACTTTAATCATTATTTATATCTTTAATTTATTTTCATTTAATTAAATTTTTTAACACGTGCGACATGACCATACACACAGCGCGACTACACTAATTTTCAAATGCAGGACTCTTTATCTCTCGGTCACTCTTGTGTAATATTCTATTAAAATAATACGAGGCATCACTCAGAGATTATTTTGCACTGGAAACTTAATCACCATTGTTGTGATAACACAGAACTATAAATGGGAACTTTGTAAACATGTTTGATTTCTTATAAGTAGTGTTTTGTAAATTGACTATATTGATTTCATAAATTAACATCGTTTGTCGTCCATCGCGTAAGAATTTTTCGCAAATGAAGTACATTGTTAACATTTGTTACAAATTACTGTCTAATGTGAGACATTTATCTGTAGGTGTACAAGTTAAGAATACAGAGAAATAGATTATGAATATTAAAAGGTAGCCTCTTCGCAGATGCTGCAGTAGGGAATTGAAGTGTTAGAGACTTCACAACACTAGATCTTACTTTATGAGGTGGGGTGACAAGATTCCTTCCTGGCTGCCATTGTCTTCTATAACTCGAGAGTAGAGTTAGGCGCCCATTTACAGCTGGGTAGACTGGCGCGTGACGTTGCTGGAATTCGTACCTGGATCCTGGTAACTGTTCCGCGTGAAAAAAAGTGCCTAAACCGATTAGGAAATCAAACGGTCGTGTTAGGAATATTCCTCATTATTTTTAAAAAAATATTCTTATTTTACAGAGCTAGCTATATATGCACTTCGTCATTGTAGTGCAATGACTGCCTCTTTGTCTCGATAGCACACATTTCTTGCTTTTCTGCGATGTATAGATCATAGCACCTTTCTTTTCAACAACCAGCAATAGTTAGCAAACATGTGCACATTCAACCTTTATATGATATCTTCTCTCTATGTCAAGGACATCTTGGTGTAATCTCTCACTGTACTCATCACGCGCTGCTTCGAGGCTTTCGGGAAAATACTGCAGATGTGAGTGAAGAAAGCGTAGTTTTTAAGATTCTTGGAACAAACTAGTTTTCTAAATGCGTTTATCATGTTATTTGCAGTGTTTTCATAATCTGGATCATTCTAATGTCCCAGAAAAGCCCTGATAACACTTTTTAAAAAGTTTTCAATTTTTCTTTTTCTACAGCACGGGTTCTTAGCATTTCTTGTTCCATGGACCCTTTGTGTGGTGAAGGTTACGGACCTTTTTGATTGTGTGGTGACGACTACAAACCTTTTTGATTGTCTAATGAAGACTTCGGACCTTTTTGTTTGTGCGGTGAAGACCACGGGCTTTTTTGATTGTGCGGTGAAGACTACGGACCTTTTTGATTGTCCAGTGAAGACTACGGACCTTTTTGATTGCCCTGTGAAGTCTACGGGCCCATTTTTAGAAGAAAAAAAAATTTATAAACGTAGGATTAAAATTGTTGCGTACAAATAACACATTTTATTACAAATAAAAATCGTTCAGCTTACATATTCTCAGAGTCAAATACAAAAAAAAAAAAAAAAAACATCTGTGACAAGAATATATTTCTTTGAATGCAAAAATCTATGACATTTTTCCTGGTACAAATTTTGGTGTAAATAAAATTCAAATTTTTAGGTTGTGTACACGGATTCCCTAGAGTCCATTCAAGGACCTTAAAGGGGTCGGTGGGCTATAGTTTATATGATATATTATCGGGGATCACGTGCCGGAATAAATTTTAACAAGGCATTCAGTACGTACTTAATAACTTTTTGGACAGTGTAAATGATAGGATAGAGGTTATCTTGATTCCTGAAACGCTGTCTGAAAGACTATGTTACTTAATTACCTTAATAGCTCAGGTAGACAAGATTCAGAACTGGAAAACGGTTAGTATTGACAGAATACGAGTTGAAATATCTAACTGTTTTTAAGAAGAACAAGAAATACAAAAACTCGTAATTTATAGAGCAGGGAGTAAGAAACACAGGAGTTATAGGTATCTGCTTCACAAAAACACTAAGCATTCTAAAGATCTACCTTGATTATATTGTCTATTTTCATGTTTCAGTGAATCTGGAATTTGGAATAAATTCAGCCTATATGTTAGGGGAGCCGCGGTAGCATAGTGGTTAGTGCACTGGCTTCCTAGCGCAGTGGTCTATGGTTCGATCCCCAGATGAGGTGGAAATTTTTTAGCCCACAAACGGCTCCTGGGTCGACCCAGCCCCAAATGGGTACCAGAGCAACTCTGGGAAGGTTAAGGCGGCCGGCGTGATGCCGACCACATCACCCCTAGTGTGCCGACGGTCAAGATAATATGGGCCTAACACCATATTCCCAATATGCCTCAATGGGCATGTAACGGGATCCTTTTTTTTTTTTTTAATATGTTACTTTTGTCTCTGCCATACGATCTTCTTCCTACAATCCCATCAACAGAGTGGTGGAACGTTAAAACTAAATATATTTACCGAAAATTAACTTCACTTCAGAGAAAAGATCGCTTTCCATTGTATACAGTTTATGAAAAAAGTGAATCTTAGAAAGCTAGCTTGTGGGTTTATCACTGGAAATGCGGTACCGGTGGGAGAGGGCGAGTCTGAAATTTACCTAGGTTAAACATTCTTTTTCCTCACTCCATCCCCAAGATATCTACCAAATGATGCATTGAGATTTACCTGTTGATCAAGATCGACTGGTTGCTGACCCCTACTATAGTGTTCTAAATGGTCACGTGCTTAGAAAAAAAAACATACAAAACGTGGTGATAAAGAAAAGATTGACAACCACAGAATAGTTCCAGGTGAATTGGGCTTACATGAAATTGGGCGTCTTTCTTCTTTTTTCAGGTACCATTCCAGCACAAATAAATGACTGTCTCTCCACAGCTTCCTGTCCCCCGTACCTTTCATCCATTTTGTTGTTGACTTCTTTCCATGCCACGATGTCAAGCTGTCCAGTATCTTCTTTCTGTGTCGTCCTTTTCTACGTGGCAGCGAGACACGTGCGAACTATGCTATGCAAGAAAAAAGGCTCATTACCTTACATCTACGGTACCTACGCAACATTCTCGGTATTTCGTGGAATGGTGAAGTGACAAATGTCGAGGTGTTATCACGTGCTGGCCTTCAAAGAAAGTATACACTGCTTAGACAACGCAGACTACGCTGGCTTGGCTATGTCGGCTGCATGGAAGATGGCTGCATGCCGAAAGATATCTTCTACCGACAACTGGCAGATGGCAAAAGAACAGTTGAGCGACCACAGCTGAGATTCAAAGATGTGTACAAGAGAGACTTGAAGGTACTGGGACATAAATCCTGCAACCTGGGAGGATGAAGCTGCCGATCTCACCAAGTGGCGATGCTCTCTCTATGGCGCCTTCTCAAATTGGGTGAAAAGAAGCTCTCACGGCAAGCAGAAGAGAGGAGTAAACGTCGAAAAGAACACTAGGAAAATAAACAGCTGAGGGCTGTCACCTCGGGGGCGCATTCCCATAATCAGTTATGACTGAAGGGATATTATTATTATTACTGCAGAGCAGGGTAGGCCTTCACGTGTGGCTCAATTTGAGCCCGGCGGAACTGTTTCCACTGACGGGAGAAGGGGCAAAGGCGAGCGACTGGCGCCTTAAAACCAGCAGCTTCGGGCAGATAGGGCTCGTGATCCTTGGTTGGTAGCTTATCTAAGAGAAGGAACTCTGAATTCAAACCACCGCTGCCTTGCGGGAATATCCATTTATGGAATTGGCTTCGGGAGTAAACCCTGAGGATAAATCCGGAGTCGGAGTCCCTAAGGCAGTCTAATGTCGATTCGACATTATTCTGGCAACTCCTGCGACATGGCTGGTACCAAACTGTATCGGCTACTGCCGTTCCTTTGGATCTACCGGCTGTGTGGAGAGGGGGAACATGCTGCATGGGCAACAGCTTGATCTCCATATAACTGTGCCCAAGCTCGCGCCCTGGAGAGGACACTCCAGCTTCACCCTATAGGTGTCGGCAAAACATGGGAAGTAGCAGTTACCGGTTATAAGCATTTTGCCCAATTGGCGTAGGGCATGGCGCCAGGGGCTACTTCCGACAGTGGGAGAGGTTCTAGGATCTCACTGGACAGCTACCGCCCGCTTCAAGCTGGGCAGCGCCCAGTCAATAAGGTGTTGTCCCGCCACTGTCTGCTTTCCCCATTGGGTGCATGGGGATTAGGGTCAAACCCGAACTGTGGACAGAAAATTTTGCACCAAGCAATTATCGAAAAAATAGAAATAAGCAAACTCTCAGATTGGGATGCTGGAACGTCCGGACTATGTTGACTGGACTATCCGAAAACCTACAGGATGTAAACGATGTAAGGAAGACAGCCATAATTAATGATGAGCTTAAACGACTTCAGGTGGATATAGCTGCACTTCAGGAAACGCGCCTGGCGGGCTCTGGAACGGTGAGCGAGCAGGACTACACATTTTATTTGCAAGGGAAAGATCTTAATAAAGCTACAGAACACGGAGTAGGTTTTGCGGTCAAAAAATCGCTAACTAAAATGGTTGAACCTGGCGAGAATGGATCAGAACGCCTGTTAACGCTCCGCCTGCAAACTAGCACAGGTCCCATCACCCTTGTCAGTGTGTATGCTCCTACTCTGTACTCTGCCTCAGAAGCTAAAGATGAGTTCTACGAGAATCTAACAGCAATTATCAAAAGCATACCTAGGCAAGAACAGCTTGTTCTCCTTGGTGACTTTAACGCTAGAGTGGGTGCCGATAATGTTTCATGGCCTTCATGTCTGGGCAGGTTTGGTATTGGCAAGATGAATGAAAATGGACAACGGCTCTTAGAGTTGTGCGTCCACCATGACCTCTGCGTGACCAACACCTACTTTCAGACAAAACCCCAGCATAAGGTGTCATGGAGACACCCACGATCCAAGCACTGGCACCAACTGGACCTGATTCTCGTCAGAAGGCCACTTCTCAGGTCTGTGCTCTCCACGCGCTCGTACCATAGTGCAGACTGTGATACAGATCACTCCTTGGTTTGCTGCAAAATCAGAGCACAACCAAGAAAACTCTATCGTGTCAGACATGGAGGGAAACCACGCATTGATACCAGCAAGATGTCAGACCCTTTCATGATCGCTCAATTCACTGCGACCTTCGAGAAAGTGCTCAGTAGTCCTGAGCATGGTGATACTATTACAGAGAACTCGGAGCATCTACGGAACACCATTCAAAGTACTGCACTTGCCACCTTTGGTAAGAAAACAGCAAAGTCAAATGACTGGTTTGATGCTTCATCAGATGTGATGGCACCTGTCATTGAAGCTAAGCGCAGTGCTATGAATGAATACAAACGTTCACCGAGTGCCAGAACCCTACAGATCCTGAGGGCTACGAGAAGCAAAGTTCAACAAACTGCTCGACGCTGTGCAAATGACTACTGGCTCCAGCTCAGTGAGAGCATCCAGATCGCAGCGCAAACAGGCAACATTAGACAAATGTATGACGGTATAAAGAAAGCACTTGGCCCCCATAAAAGTAAGACGGCACCGCTAAAAACCATCAGCGGAGAGAAGCTAACCGATAAGGGTAAGCAGATGGAGAGGTGGGTCGAGCACTACTCTGAGCTTTACGCTAGAGACAATACCGTTACGCCTGCAGCCCTTGATGGTGTCAACAGTCTGCCAACTATGGAGGAGCTGGATGCCGAACCAACATTAGAGGAACTCAGCAAGGCCATTGATAGCTTGGCCTCTGGCAAAGCACCAGGCAGTGATGGGATTCCTCCTGATTTAATCAAATGCTGTAAGAGCACGCTATTACATCCCCTGCATAGGATGCTGTGCCAGTGCTGGGAAGAGACAACTATTCCTCAAGACATGCGAGATGCCAAGATTGTAACACTGTATAAAAATAAAGGAGACAGAAGTGATTGCAATAACTACAGAGGCATCTCTCTTCTTAGTATTGTTGGTAAGGTTTTTGCCAAAGTCATCTTAATGCGACTACACAAGTTAGCTGAGCGCATATATCCAGAGTCACAGTGTGGATTCCGAGCTGGCAGATCAACAACAGACATGATCTTCTCTCTCCGCCAGCTTCAGGAAAAATCAAGAGAGCAGAAAAGACCATTATATATCGCCTTTATAGACCTCACAAAAGCATTCGACCTGGTTAGTAGGGATGGACTCTTTAAAATCCTCCTGAAAATAGGCTGCCCTTCTAAAATGCTGGAAATGATAAAGTAATTCCATGACGGCATGAAGGGAACAGTCCAATATGCTGGAAGCACGTCACAGCCCTTTGATATACGAAGTGGCGTTAAACAAGGCTGTGTTCTGGCTCCGACCCTTTTCGGAATCTTCTTTGCCTTACTCTTGAAACATGCATTCAGAGATGCAACTGAAGGAATATGCCTTCACACTAGGTCAGATGGCCGTCTGTTTAATCTTTCAAGGCTGAAGGCAAAAACAAAAATCAGAAGGGTCACTATAAGAGACTTGTTGTTCGCTGATGATGCTGCAGTCGTCACTCAAAGCCAACAGGAGCTTCAGAGCTTGATGAATCGCTTCACTAAAGCATGCAAGGACTTTGGCCTCACAATAAGTCTAAAGAAAACGAATGTGCTGAGTCAGGATGTGGGTGCTACACCAGTTATCACTATCGATAACTATGAATTGGCAGTGGTGCACCACTTCACATACCTAGGGTCTACCATCAATGACAAACTCTCACTGGATACAGAAATCGACAGCCGCATTGGCAAAGCTGCAGCTACCTTTGCCCGCCTCACATCGCGTGTTTGGGGAAACTCTAAACTCACAATGAAGACCAAAGCTGCGGTATATAATTCCTGCGTCACCAGCACACTCCTATATGGCAGCGAGACCTGGACGACCTATGCTAAGCAAGAAAGAAGGCTCAATACCTTCCATTTGCGGTGTCTACGCCGCATCCTCGGCATCTCGTGGAAAGATCAAGTGACAAATGTCGAGGTGTTGTCACGTGCTGGCCTTCAAAGTATGTATACGCTTCTTAGACAGCGCAGACTTCGCTGGCTTGGCCATGTTCGGCGCATGGAAGATGGTCGCATCCCAAAAGATATCTTCTACGGACAATTAGCAGATGGCAAGAGAACAGTTGGGCGACCACAGCTGAGATGTGTGCAAGAGAGATATGAGGGCACTGGACATGGATCCAGCAACATGGGAGGATGAAGCTGCCGATCGCACTAAGTGGCGATGCTATTTACGGCGCCACCTCAGATTGGGCGAAGAGAGGCTCACACAAGAAGCAGAGGTGAGGAGAAAACGTCGAAAGGAGCACCAGGAAAATAAGCAGCTGAGGGCTGTCACCTCAGGGGCGCATTCCCATAGTCAGTTATGACTGAAGGGGCTATTATTACTATTATAGAGCAGGGTAGACAGTCTGCGACAGCGACCATCCTCTGGTATTGCTCGGTAACCACGAGAGCTAATTCACACATGTGAAATTTCTGTATACAAGTTAAAATTTCTTTACCTAACAGACTATCGTTTTTGTTACACATCGAACTTAAATCGAGATGTGTATTTTTACAGACATTTTTCTTTAAGTCGTATCATTCTTTTTTTTTTTTTTTTTTTTAACAGAGTTTGGGGCCCATTGCAGGCTCGGGGCTCGATTGTGTCCAATCGGTTAAATCGGCTTAAGGCCGGCCCTAGTGGGTTATTAGGTATGTACGTAAGTAGGTGGATAATGTTTGTGAGTGCGTAGGTAAGTAGGTGGATAGTGTGTTTGATGCATAGGTAAGTATGCAAACGGGTTGTTGGGTGCGAACGTATGTAAGTGGATAGGTTGGTGGGTGCGTAGGTAAGTAGATGAATGGGTTTTTGGTACGTAAGTAGGTCTGAATGTAGATTAGTAACGAAGCAAAGTTTTATAAGACGGTGCAACGGTCACCTTGAGTAGTTCTGCCCATTGCAGCAAATATTACAGCACGCCTTTACATAACTGAATGTACATTTTAATATTAACACAATATTTATTCGCTCTTATTTTTCATCTTTCTTATAATACGCGCATCATGTGATCCGTAATATCGTGTGACACGCGTTTCACGTGACATGGTGTTATATTCGCTATTCGCTCCATGGTACTGGTTCTCAAATCTTTTGGCTTCTTAGGTACCCATTTTGATATTTTACCAAGATTTTTTTATCTTTTTAATTATGATTAAAAAGGTCACTTACCACTCATATATCTATAAATGTTACTTCTAGTCCAATACGAGAAGATGCTCATTTTAAAAATAACCAAGTTTGGAATCTTCCTCTTTGTACACTCTCAGACGTCTACTTGAATATTTTCAAAGAAAGCAGCGGTAGGATTGGGACTATTTGTATCTCCATAGAGTTATCCCAGGATTGGTACTGGTGACGACCATATAAGCTGTCTTTGTTAGACATCTTTGAAGCATATGCTCAGCAGGATTGGTACCACAGTTACACTCTTCGATACTTTCTATCTTGAGCTTGTTGAATATATGGTATCCCAATGTGTTATGGCCAGTGTGGAGTCTGAAGATTATCACTTGTTCTCTTCTGCTGAGCTGGTAACATGCATCATTTTTTGGTGCCCTGGATGCTTCACGTCCCATTTGTTCCTGTATCTGCTTCTGATTAAACTCTTGCCTCTTCGAAAATTACCAAGTTTGGAACAAAGAGCACTACAGTTTTTAAATGTAAATGCAAATCTACAATATTATTTGTGTGAAATAAGGTAAGGTCGCTTTCAACGAGTTGAAAGATTCTCAATGTGCAAGCCAAAGTGTGGAACGTAGATAATTTTTGCCGCCTAATCTGTGCCTCAAATCCTCCAAGTACAGTAAACAAAAAAACTAAATAAAAATACTAAATAAAAAATATATGACAGCTCCGTAATTTCTATACTTTTGTACGGTGCAGAATACTGGAGACTAACAGAAAAGGAAGTGTCCAAATTGGCTTCTTGCCACACAACCTGCCTAAGGAAAATTCTTTGATTTTTCTGGGCGAACACCATCACCAACCAAGAACTGATAACTCTTCCACCAAGAAGATATGCGCACCATCATAGCGGGTAGACGCTAGAATTGGGTTGGCCACATCATCAGAAGAGACCCTGAGACTATCACCAGAACTGACATGCTATGGACTCCAGAAGCAAAGCGACAGCAAGGACTGCCAAAAGCCACCTGGCGGAGAACTGTGAATGCACAGATGCTAAGCAGGAACCTGAGCTGGGGCACCACACGAAGGATGGCTGCCGACCGAGTAAAGTGGAGACAGTTTGTTGTTGCCCTACAAGACACCACCAGGCGTGATGGCCACTGATTGTTTAGTCAGTCAGCGGCCAAGGACCAAAGAAGAAGACAATCTGTGCCTCGTCCAGTGTTGTACCCGGAGAAACCTTCAGGAGACAAAGAATATGACTATTGCTTCTTCTAGCATGTCGTAAGGGGAGACTGACATGAGGTTTTGAATGGGGGTGGCAACTTCATCATGTGAAAAATTTGCTACTGAAACTACTACTGCAAAAGTACATAAAAGCATTGATGACAGTTTCCTGCAGAAGGACCAGCTAAAGCTGTGGCTCCAGGCCCCATAAGGACAGCAGAGGAAGTAGTAGAAGAAGAATTAGAAGAAGAAAAAGAAGAAGAAGTAGTAGAAAGAAAGTAGGAAAAGAAAAAGAAGACCAAAGAAAGAAGAATAAAAGGAGAAGAAGAAGGAAAAGAAGAAGAAGATGATGATGGAAGAAAGAAGAAGAAGAAGAAAAGAAAAAGAAGAAGCAGGAAAAAGGAGAAGAAGAAGACGGAAGAAAGAAAAAGAAGAAAGAAAAGAAGAAAAAGAAGAAGAAGAAGAAGAAGAAGAAGAAGAAGAAGAAGAAGAAGAAGAAGAAGAAGAAGAAGAAGAAGAAGAAGAAGAAGAAGAAGAAGAAGGAGAAGAAGAAGAAGAAGAAGAAGAAGAAGAGGAGGAGGAGGAGGAGGAGGAGGAGGAGGAGGAGGAGGAGGAGGAGGAACGAACGAACGAACGAACGAACGAACGAACGAACGAACGAACGAACGAACGGACTTTATTTTCAAAGGGTTGAGAATTGGGCATGCAGGCCCGTCTGACATTCTGCCCTTCCTTTCTCTCACCTTTCGTATTGAATTGAGGTGGTGAGAAGACGACGACGAAGAAGAAGAAGAAGAAGAAGAAGAAGAAGAAGAAGAAGAAGAAGAAGAAGAAGAAGAAGAAGAAGAAGAAGAAGAAGAAGAAGAAGAAGAAGAAGAAGAAGAAGAAGAAGAAGAAGAAGAAGAAGAAGAAGAAGAAGGAGAAGAAGAAGAAGAAGAAGAAGAAGAAGAAGAAGAAGAAGAAGAAGAAGGAGGAGGAGGAGGAGGAGGAGGAGGAGGAGGAGGAGGAGGAGGAACGAACGAACGAACGAACGAACGAACGAACGAACGAACGAACGAACGAACGAACGGACTTTATTTTCAAAGGGTTGAGAATAGGGCATGCAGGCCCGTCTGACATTCTGCCCTTCCTTTCTCTCACCTTTCGTATTGAATTGAGGTGGTGAGAAGACGACGACGAAGAAGAAGAAGAAGAAGAAGAAGAAGAAGAAGAAGAAGAAGAAGAAGAAGAAGAAGAAGAAGAAAAGGAAGAAAAAAAAGAAGAAGTAGGAGGAGGAGAAGAACAAGAAATTGACGAAGAAGAAGAGTAATAAGACGAATAAGAAGAAGAAGAAAAGGAAGAAGAAGGAGACAAAGAAAAGGAAGAAGAAGTAGTAGGAGGAAGAGGAAAAGGCAGAGAAGAAGAAGAAGAAGAAGAAGAAGAAGAAGAAGAAGAAGAAGAAGAAGAAGAAGAAGAAGAAGAAGAAGAAGAAGAAGAAGAAGAAGAAGAAGAAGAAGAAGAAAAAGAAGAAGAAGAAGTAGTAGGAGGAAGAGGAAAAGGCAGAGAAGAAGAAGAAGAAGAAGAAGAAGAAGAAGAAGAAGAAGAAGAAGAAGAAGAAGAAGAAGAAGAAGAAAAATGTGTGCCATTGTTTTGTTATTTTATTAGCAAAGTAAACTTGATTTATCCAGATACTTGGAAGACAACACGAGTATGACATCTAATTATAGCTTTACTGCTTTGTTGTCCTAACGTAATCCCAGCTTTACACAGAGATTAAAATCGTTTTTAAAAGCGATAATAGTGACAAACAAAAACAAACAAAAACATACAGAACTCAAGACACGACATTTTCAATTTTATTATTATGATAAAGGGGGTGAGAAAGATTTTTTAAACTACGGAAATTTCGGACTAAACCTTTCCCACCGGCATTTAAAATTGTGGTGTCCACGGGATCAAATGTACTTTTTTCCGCATTCCCAATGAAAACTCGAGCTGGCTACTAAAATATATCCGTGAACTGTATGAGATAGGAACGCCATCTTTTCTTTGTAATGTTCATAAAATATTGCCACAGTTATTACGCGTACGTGAAGAGTGACTTCGGAATCCTCAACCTGTGTACATGGGGTAAGATAAGCGGATTTCAGGCACCTTGATGATTGTGTATCGAAGTTGGGAACATCCAGATGCAGGGATTTAGAGGCACTCAGCACCCGATGTGTGACCAGGGAGACAGCTGTTTGTGCTGATCCTTGTCTTAAATACATAATAAATAAAATGAACGTGAAAATCTTGCAGATAATTGGAACATTCTGCTGATGCAGGTAAAATGACGTAATCCTTATGCCAGCAGTTAGTAGCTAATCTGTCAGATCTGATGGTCTCTCAATAAAGACATTAACTCTTTGACTCCGCAGTCATTTTCCACCCTGTGCCGTAATTTTAATTCGTGATAGACTAAAACCAACGCTCAGAGAGTTTGTTATGGCACGGGTGTCAAATCTGACCAACGCTCTGAGCGTTGTTCCGGAGTCAAAGAGTTAAGAGAAAGGTACTTCCCACGCTCAGTATCCATTCATGATCATCTTAATTTTCCTTGGCGGTTCTTGCGGAGCACTGGACCACAACTGCAGCGGGTCCCCTTTCAGGAAGCCTGCGCCAAGCATTCGCATAATCTGCAGCAGCGGTTTATGTGGCAATTTGTTTTACAGGATGAGGTTGCCACTTCTATGCTAAACTCCTATTAGTCGCTTTGTACGACATGCATGGGTGTGTGTTACGGTATATGATATTAACGCCGTCTGCTAAAGGTTACCAGACGTGCAATTGTAAAGGTTAAGACATTTAATATATTGCGATAGATGTTTCAATTACTGAACGCTTCATACACGATCGATTATGACGTGTATAGCGTTGTTTAGGTCACAGTCGGTAACTAAGAAACGCTACCCTTTTGTACTTGACCGCAAAGCTGAATAGCTGCGTTTTTCTAACCTTCCAATTCGATGGCATGATATAGCCATTTATATGTGTATTTATGATGGACCAGGGTCAGTCCTAGAACTCTATCTGAGAGGGAAATTATGGAGGTTAGTATTTAACTAGAATTCTCAGAAGGATGAGAATAATCGTCAAATTCGTATGAATATATTCAGACTCGCAGTCTCACTGTCGGCAGGTAGCCATGTCTATCTGCTCGTGCATATAGCTGTGATGTTCTGACGACAATACTGCATTGTATCCTCATAACGGACATTGACACATAACCAGCAGTCTACGTTGTTGATTAATTTATGCATGACTTATATGGACTTACGCTCTACCCCTATTGGAATTGATCATCATGTATGTATCACTGTGAATAAATGTATGGACTCAATGAACCGACTTATCACGTCAATGGAATTACAAGTTCAATATAATTGCAACTTTCAAATGTTTGCTCACACGTTTTTCTATCCCACCCCGCATTCGCGTAAAGCAACACCAATTGACACGATGAAAATCTTGAATGAAACCATATATGGAACATTGTTGTCAAATTGAATGTTCCAGAACAACAGAGAAGATCGCCTTCAACAGTGTGCATTAGTCCTAGTTTGTCTCCGCCTCATAAGAGACCCCCCTGGCCCTGACGAGGTATGATTGTGAAGTAACCACACATTTGAATTCTGGGCAGAAAAAAAAAAGAAATTAAATTCAAACAAATAAGATAGTAATGAAACAATTACCGTTGTTCATTCAAAATACATAGACTTAATTTAGTACGTTCGAGTTTTTGTTGCGGAAGAAAAATAATGCGAAACTTGAAATTTGTGCGCACACACACGTGCCATTCAAAATTAAGAGGGAACATTGGGTCTATAACCACAGTAATCTACCTGGGAAAAAAAGGCGGGCTCTTTCGTGTTCCCTGAGTTATGTTAACGAGAGTAATTATATGATAAGAACATCACGTGTCTGCACCATCTCTTGCCACAACAAACTTTCTTCCTTAGGGGAGTTGTTTAAGGTCTTCTTCTTCTTCTGCTTCTTCTTCTCCTTCTTCAAGTACCGTGCCTAGTGGCGTAGGAGATCATGTCTCTCCACAACTTCCTGTCTCTAGTAAAATGTATCAATTCAGTTGTTGACTTCTTTCCATGCCACGATGTCAAACTGTCCAGAATTTGCTCTCTTTGTCTTCCCCTATCTCTTTTTCCTTCAATCTTACCTGTTGTTACGATATATTCCTGCTTTCCTCTTCTCATAACATGCCACAAAAAGTGGAGTGCTTCTTTCTAACTTGTGAATTAAGTTTCCTTTGCTCATTGGCCTCTTTCAGGACATCCTCATTACTCTTTTTGGCTGTCCATGGTATTTTTAACATTCTTCTGTAAAACCACATCTCTGTGGCCTCTAGTGCCTTCGCTATTTGTTTACTCGTAATTGTCCACGACTCACTCCCATATGTCAGGATTGGTTCTATATAACAGTGAAGAGCTCTCTTTCTTACTTTCAATGACAAAGAATTGTTGCATAAAATACTCTTCATTTTATAGAATGCTACTTTTGCCTGAGCTATTCTGCTCTTCACTTCTGAGATGCATCTTCCATCCGTTGTTATTAATTTGCCCAGGTATTTGAATTTATTGTATAAACAATTATAACACATAAGGAAGGGAAACCCGAGGCCTGTAAACAGTAAATAAATATTAGACAAACATAAAGGTATGTTTTCAGGCACTCGTAAGACATAAAGAAGTAGAAAACTAAACAACAGAAAAACAACAGACGTGATTGCGTCATTAATAGGCTGACTGCCCCTGGTAAATTTCCGGTGTTATGTCTTGCGGGTCGCACTAATGACCCGTCATCGAAGCACCATTTTTTGGTGATGCCTAGATGGCAGGGAGGATAGTGTGATTCGCTTGCATAGCTAGGCGGGGTTGTCGCACGGAAGGTCCTGGGTTCGAGTCCTGGGTAAGCCACTCACGTCTGTTGTTTTTCTGTTGTCTAGTTTTCTACTTCTTTATTTCTTACGAGTGCCTGAAAACATACCTATATGTTTGTCTAATATTTATTTGAATTTATTGACTTGTTTTAAAACGGTTAAGGTCATGCTGACTATTTGTCCCGTGTAGTTTACGCGGTCTCTGATGTAAGAACGAGACTACCGCTCATTTATGTATGTCGTAATGGGCAACCTTCTTCTTCTTCTGCGTTCAGTTTGTAGTCATGCTAAATCTGCAGGCCTGTCGCCAGGACGAAGTCCACAGTCTTTACCAGGTCGGCGCGGCAGCCCCATAGCTTCTGCTGGAGCTCAGCACCCCTTGGCCAGGTCGCACGTCGCGGTTCATCGTGGGTTGGATAGTTCTGGAGAATGTGTTCTGGGGTCTGGATTCCTGTTCCGCATGGGCATTCATTTGTGTGGGATATCTTGAGGCGATAGAGATGTCCTAGTAATCTGCAGTGGCCGGTTCTCAGGTGGAACATTGTGGTCTGTTGGTATCTGTTTAGATGGTGTATTGGGTCATCTCTGCTGTACATATCCCCTTCCTCCTTCCACTGATTTTTGTACTTTTTGTGGATTATGGCTTTTGCTTCCCGATACGGCAATGGATGGCTGTATTGTTCCATTTTACTGCCACTTCTTGAAAGAGCATCTGCTTTCTCATTACCAGTAATTCCACAATGGGAGGGCAACCACTGAAGGGCAATGGTTGATGACCTTTGGATCTCATTCATCGTGTTATCATTTCTGGTGTTTTGTATTGATTCCGGTAATGATCTGCA
Organism: Oreohelix idahoensis; assembly: GCA_024509875.1. Taxonomy (NCBI): domain Eukaryota; kingdom Metazoa; phylum Mollusca; class Gastropoda; order Stylommatophora; family Oreohelicidae; genus Oreohelix; species Oreohelix idahoensis. Next base: position 9,258 of record JAMPIV010018574.1, on the reverse strand, counting down.
GTCGGTGAAGATTACTATCTTAGCTGGTGGTTGTTGTTCGGGTCTGGTGAAGATTTTCAGGGCTTGCAGTAGTGCCATAGCTTCTGCCCTGAAATTGGAGGAGATCTTTCCAGTTGGGAATATCTTTTGGATGATCTTTCCATTCAGGAATGTTATAAAAATGCCCCCACCACCGTTCTTTACTGCCCCCTCAGCGGATCCATCTGTGTATGCGTGTGTCCACTCTTTCGGGTCGTACTTTTCTTCAATCATTTCTTGAGCCAAGGTTTTTAGTTGTTGAGGGGTCTGGTGGCCTTTCTTTTTTATTTCAGGGACTTCTGTGAAGATAGATATATTTCCATGGCAGTCGTCTGGCTCCTCATAGTCAATTAACATTTCAATCTCAGTTGGTTGTTTTGGGAGGAGGTCTTCATGGCATCGATGCAGATGTTTGGAAATGTTTATGAAGCTGGTTCTTTTCAGCCTGTTCTTTGTCAAGCTATGGAGTTTGGCATGCATTGGATGACTTGGCATTCGTAGAAGCTTCTCACGTCTGTCATTCAGAGAGCGGATGTTGGTGTATCTCTCCATTGTCTGGATTGGAGAAGTCTTCATCCCTCCAGTGATTAATCTAAGGCCTGAATTTTGTACTTTCCCTAGACGTTCTGTGTTTGTTTTAGATGCCGTGGTCCAGGCTGATATGCCATATTCAAGTACAGGCCTGACTGTGCCTGTATAGGCTTTTTTTTAGTATGTTGGTATTTGCCCCCCAACTTGTGCCAGCCAGTTTCTTCATAATAGAGAGCTTTCTTATTGCTCTCTGTTCTACTGCATTTATGTGCGGCTTCCAGGTGAGTCTCTTATCCAACTTGACTCCCGGGTATGTTGGATTTTCCTCGATTGGAAACTCACTTCCATTTAGTTGCATAGCTTGTGCATCGCACTCACAACGTCGTCATATAAAACAAGTTACTACAGAAAACACACGTGCTTTGGTGTAAGCCTCCTGCACAAGAGACCAGCTTCAATGATGACCTCACGCTGCGCAAGAAGCCAAAAGGGTGACGATGAATCTTCAGTGCAAAAATCGACATTTGTAAAAATATATGTAAACAAAGAACAGATCCAACCTGGCAGCGTTCACTCAGGGATCCTGTTAAAAACAAAACGTGTTTGTTATTGCCAGGTAATTTGGCTTGTTAAGCTACTGTTTCAGAGCTGTGCTACACTCCATTTCAATTTGGCATAAATAACAGGAACTGTCTGCCATTCCGGATCAAAAGTTTCCGCTTGCCAAGGTTAAATTGTTTGTGTTTCTCTCGTCTTGTCATCCTGTCAATACGGCAGTGTAGCAGACTAAACTATGCAGATGCTACAACGGGAAGGACTGCACGTGCAGCCATTCATAGCGGAAAATGATTGGGAGGGGGGAGGGTTGAGAAATATATAGATCAGAAGAAAGAATGAATGGGGAAGTTATCTGACAAACAAATTAGCAAGTAACTCGTCCACACACAAAAAATGGCGAGATAGAATTATTGTGAGAAAGCTTCATTGTTTTCATAATTGTCGCCACTTATTATTTGCAAAATGAAACCGCAACTTACTTTATCGATAAAATCTTGCTGTGCAGTGTCGTGGGATGCTGAATTTCTGGCTGCTGGGCTACGTTTGTCGTACTAGCTCATTGCAGTAGGAAACATGTGGAGATCAAAAGAAATGAAGTCCAACTCGAAAATTAGAATCTTCAACTCAAATGTCAAGTCAGTCCTATTGTATGGCTCTCAAACATGGAGAACAAATTTCGCAAAAGTCTGCCCCTCAATGACGTCACGAACACGCTCATGAACGGAAACAGCAATATGAGAGATTGGCTGAGTGATGACGTTAGGTGAAATGAGACGGAAAATGACCGAAAGTAAAGTCAGTGGTGTCACTATGGTTGGTGTCACCCAGTGCGGTAACTCATGGGGTCACTCCCATGGACCTCCTCCCGTACCAGACCATACAGAATCCTTAGTAATGTTTTTGTACTAATGTTACTCGTAAATCGTAATTCCCGTATTTCACTGAATGTAATGGCAATAGTAGTGACATAAACAACTAGCAAAATTAAAATTGCACCTTTAAATTACAAAATCATACGCACAGCCTAAATGTATTTACATTGACATAGTTTCATGTGGTTAAAGTGAAAATTCGGTAAGAAAACAAAAGAATTCGAAGTAAAAACGTAGGTATATTGGTACAGTACATGTAAGCTGGGCTTACGAAAAATGTTTTTGTGGTTATAACTAACTACAGGGATATTTTTATAAAAAAATTATAAATTTCTATTGAAACACTGCACAAAAATTTTATAGACAGTCATTTTCGTGTCACCCCCTCTGATGGTGTCACCCTGCGCTGTCCGCACCCCCTGCACCCCTCCAGTGACGCCACTGAGCAAACTAATCAGGTTACGGACAGAAAGAAAGAAATATACAGTCGATTCCAGTCAGCTCGATAGATAAAGTTTTGTAAACTGAGCAGATAAACAAACTAACGAATAAAATCAAATTACACATCAACGTAATGCTGAAAGTCATGCACACGCAAGAGCGGATTCCGTTCATCGCAGCAACAGGAAGTGTCCATAATTGACAAGAATGACTTCGCTGAGGGCGGAATAGATCAACATAACCGCGGTCCAATGGATACCATTTCCGTGTATTTCCTACACTTCAATTTCTTTGTGTTTTTAACATTTAAAAAAAGACTTGCGTGTTAAGGAAACTGGGGTTGTGAAGCTCCTGTCGTTATTCTTACCTTGATATGTTACATATTCAACCTCACTATGAGGTTCAAAGTTCACTAGACGACTTACTGACCGATATAAAAATATGCCTGGTGCCACTACTCCACTACTGCCATACGCTGCCCCGTATAGTTTACGGGGTCTCTAAAGAGATACATATAGAATATATCCTCTCCTCCCTGAAGCAGTCCGTTAAGAGGCGACCAGTATGAGGTTGTCCATGATGGTTAGCAACGTCATCGTATAGAACAATGTGAAACAAAAACTACTCCTGCAAGAGCACATGAAAACTGTGAGTGCTTAATTCCTTCAAGGTGACCATCTGCACCGGCGGCTCCATGCTCCATAGGGAGTAAAACAGGAATATCATCATCATCATCATCATCATCATTCCTTTTCGTTCCCCGTGGAACATAGGACAGAAACAGTTGCTCTCCATCGATTTCTATTCTGGGCTGTCTTTTTCAGCTGTGCCCAAGTCATTCCAATTTCCCTTGCCTCCTCTTCAACAGTTCTTCTCTAAGTTCTCTTTGGCCTCCCACTCTTCTTTTCCCCTGTAGGTTCCAGTCAAGGGCAATTCTGGCTATGCTTGATTTTTTTTCTCTTCTGAGTGTATGTCCTATCCATCCCCACTTTCTTACCTTAATTTCTGTTTGTATTGGCTGTTGTCCGCATTTTTTCCTTAGTTCTATATTTGTTATTACATCTGGCCATCTTATACGGAGGATCCGTCGGAGACATCTATTTACAAATGTCTGTAGCTTGGAGGTGATACTGTTTAAGACATGCCATGTCTCTGAGCCATACTGCAAGACTGACTTCACATTTGAGTTAAAGATTCTAATAAAACAGGAATATAACGACTGCAATATATTTTCAACAGCGTCTTTCTAATGGAAAAAAAAAGTTGAAACATTAACTCTTTCTGTCCCTAGTAGTTTTTAAGTTTTTACACAGACTTTAAAATCATCATCATCATTTTCCCTCGTGACCAACCACACTGCCTACTAAGCACGGCAATAATAGTTCTTTGTCTATATAACCACAATTTATTTAAATGGGGCCCTTCAAGCTCATGCTTACCCAGGGACTCACACAATCTGAACTCGCCACTGTACGGCTCGATGGGTCGAAATAGTTAAAAGTAGAAATGACCTAAGCTGAATTGTAATATGCATTGGTCTGTTTCCTTCTATCTCTCTTCTTCCTCCCTTATGTGTGTTGTTACAATTATGTAATATTTAGATTTAAGGAACGGAGGGTTAAGGTTGAATGGATGTGATTAACCTTTGAACACCAAACCGCAAGTTACCCATCTTTCGTAAAGACTTAGTTTGAGCTTTCACCAAAAGGCCGGAAGGCCCTAAAAGTTCTTTAACAATGGAATACATGCATTTTAAGTGAGATTATAGTTTGCTCTGATTCATGCTAAACAATTTTCTTTTCCTGTTGCACACCTGACAACCATATCATTTCCCATCAAAAGCAAGTAAAATTATATAAGCTTTGTTGAGTTGTATTAACCACCTTTTTTTTTTAAAGTTCAACAGTGCGTATCACCGCGTCCTCAGATAATAAACACTTCTGCTGAAGCCAATTAATTGTTGGTGCATACTGGCCTACGTTTGGTCCAGATCTGCACTGTCTGACTTCATTACATGACTTAAGAACTTTGACTTCCGCGATTTGTAAAGTCGGAAAGTTGTAGTGTTGCCAAAGCGTATCATGAATAAAAATACTTCAAGTAATGTTAACCCAGCATAATTTGTATCCCTATTTTCAGAAAACTATTCACCATATTGTCCACCAATTACAAATTCCCAATGAAGCAGCTTCCAGACATGATCATCGTCATCATACAACAGCACCCGCAAGTTGCATAGGTCTCAAACAAACACATGACACGTCTTCCTGTCACGTGACATATTCTCAAGGTCTTTCAATGACTTCTTCATGTCTGTCTCAAGTTGTCTTCTCCATGCGTTCCCTCTGTCTCTCTTACCCTGGGGATTCTAGAACACGGACTGCCTGGTCATGTTATCAACAAGTTTCCTCATTGTGTGTCTTATCCATGTCCAGCGTCTTCTTCTCTTGTTCCCCTAGTAACTTGTCTGACTCTTCTCATCACGTCCACATTAGTGATCCTTCAAGCCATTTCAGTCCTTCTATTCTACGCAAGCACCCATTTATGAAAGTCCATAACATTTTCGTTTATGTTTTTCCTTTACATCTCTGTCACCCATTCCCGTGTGTGTGTGTGTGTGTGTGTATATATATATATATATATATATATATATATATATATATATATATATATATATATATATGTGTGTGTGTGTGTGTGTGTGTGTGTGTGTGTGTGTGTGTGTGTGTATTTGATCTCTCTGTATTCCTCCTAAAGGTAAAGGTAGTCTTACTCCAGATATTGCCGTAGGGGAGTGAAGTGTTAGAAACATCGCTATCATACGTCCTGCTTTATGAGATGGGGTGACCGGTTTCCTTCCTCACTGCTTTTGTTTTTCCTACCTCAAAAGCCGAGTCGGTAGGTTAGCCACGAAAATCAAGCTCTCTTTCTTTCTTTATTTTAAAAAATAATATTTTGCCTCGCTTTGACGAAGCGTGCCTCATTCAACCTAAGCACAATGTCCGTCGGTCATTTTAGGGCGCATGTCCAATTATAAAAGACATTGTGGGCTGAAGCTCTCTTACTACTCTGCCCATCGGACACCTGGTGGCTTATAGTGAGATCTCTAACAATGCACTCCCTGGCGACAGCATCTGCTGTGGAACAGCCATTACGTATTTCTGTTACCTTGAGGATTTCAGAAGAAGGACTTCCTTGTTATGCTGTCAAGTGGCTTCCTCAAACCCAGTGTCATTTCCTCACATTTAGTTCCACTGATGTTTGTCTGGTGGTTATCGTCACTGCCAAATTATCTTGTCATATCATTTCAATCCTTCTATTATGGGCAAGCACCCATTTATGAAAGCTTGTAACTTTCAGGCTTACACAAATATTGCACGATCTAAAATATTTCCCCTCCGCAACTGGCCCGTGCTTTCCGACATTTAATAAGTGCGGTCATCTAGATTTCCCGTGTGAACCTAGGAAAATATTATACATACACATGGTTTTTTTATAATGTACGAGCAAACTAGAGCCACAAAAAACAAACAAACAAACAAAAATTGCAACATGATTATCGTCCACTCGTTTAAGGACAAAGAATACAATCCTACACCCTCGATACAGTGAGTTTTTCACTTCATATTCTTTACTATTGTCGAGTTATCTATTGTAGCTCAGTTATCTATTGTAGCTCATTAAATAAATTTGGAAACTTGAAGCTCGTAATTCGAAGGAGATACATGAAAACGAAAAGCAAGATCAGAAGAAAGGCAGACAGTACGCATGGTTCTCTGGCCGAATGTATAGTGTGTTCTTTCTAATTCTCATAGTCTAACCGGCTGGTTTCTCGCAGGTATGCCATTGTGAACTATGTGCTCTATTTCCGATAGTGCAATAAAAAACGTACATACTCCAAAATCTACTAAAGTGCTACTATGTGGATACAACAACAATAAAAAAAACAACAACTAACTACTACTATACAACAACAACAACAACTACTAATACTACTACTACTACTACTACTACTACTACTACTACTACTACTACTACTACTACTACTACTACTTCTACTAATTATAATAATATGGCACAAACATGGTGCAGGTTATATGCACAACTGACAAAACTATTGCCGGTTTGGCACATCAGACAACGCAGGAAACAGGGTCAAATCTTTCGTATTTTGGGGGCTTTTTTTTTCTTCCGAGTGTCTACAACTGCAAATCATGTCGTTGTGTTTAACGATCTGCCTCGGATTTCACTCATTGCTTACATTCAACTTGATCTGGCTGTCGTGTCGACCTGTCGTATACGACAACAACTCCTTACCTAACCCTTGTTGATGTGATTATTTTACATGATCAAAATGAGGAAACCTGTTGGTAGCAGTACATGATAGTTCTTTGTGGCAGATTATGATAATTGATTTCATATATCTATTTTCTTTATCTTCATTTTTCTTTTACCTAGCTTCACCTACGCCTGTTGGGTTAACATAAAACCTCCTACTACTCAGAAATCTGTCCCTCTTTTCTCATTTAGCAGGCATTGTATTGCGGTTCGCTAATTTCTTTGATGAGAGTCTACCAGAGCTAACGTCAGCTGTAATTTTAACACCAGCGCCAGAGATCAAATCGTTGTAGAGATCAGACAGCGACCAGATTTGAATAAATTTGAGTAGATATTCGGAACCTAAGTGGGAAATCTTTATTACCTTTCCCTGAATCCGTTTGATTGATAAGTAATTAAACACGGCGAATCGGAAGATCTAAAGACATTGCTTGCTTGAATACGAGCAGAGAGACGAAGAAAACTCACACTGATTAGCGTATTGCCGATGTCTGATCTAAGCGAGAACGAAGATCCTGGGTTTTCGGCTTTGAATTACGTATAAGCCGAAAATTGAACGTAGATTTTCCCTTAGGTGAGAACATCTGGTAGGGCCTGGTTTTCGGGGGATAATTAACTATCTCCTTTCATCTCTAATATATATATATATATATATATATATATATATTATATATATATATATATATATATATATATATATATATATATATATACTATATAATATATATATATATATAATATATATATATATATATATATATATATATATATATATATATATATATATATATATATATACCTCATCTTTCTCACTCAGATTTATCCAGTACTGCCAAAGCTTTAGAAGACTTCTAGCGGCAATTCTAGAATCACTCGTTGGAGTTCTTCTTCTCCTTCCTCGTTCACCTTCAGACTTCCACATTTATGACTCTAATAAAGGCAGTAGTCAACCCAAGGTTCCCGACATCTCCAAACAGTTTTTCGTTGACAGAAGTGGGTTGTTGCCATATGCTACTCCGTTCATTACTGTAGGCTGGGCAATACTGCAGGAGGTGTTCGACCGTCATCGGGCTGGTACCGCAGGTGCAGAGATCTGTTGCACCAATCTTGAATTTGTGGTATAGACTCGTTGAAGTAAAGTTTCTTAGTTTTTGTTGGAGAATAGTCTTAATAGTTCTGTTTGGAGGTAAATAATATTGACTAGTATTGTCGAGTGATTTTATTGTTAAGTCCATATTTTAAGTTTTAGGTTTATATCTGTGCAGAGTGATTTACTGGAGAAGTCAGTCATTTTTAGTTCTCTAGGTTTTCTGTGTTACAGTGGCTAGCAGAATAAATTATATTTCTAGCTAAACTATTCCAGCTAAAAAATAAATTTAATTCAATTGCTAGTAACCAGTCAGAGAATAGTGTAACCGACTAGTAATGCACTGTTCATCATGAGTATTGACGAAACATATGTATTTCTAATTCATGATGATAAGTTTTTTTTAAATACCTAGAATTTATTTCACGGGAGTTTAAACGATAAGACAAGCTCTAAGCTTGTAGTTTCAATTTAACGTAAAATAACCAAAGTGAATATATTATTTTACGCGAGGTAGGTTTGACGTACGTATAGTATGAAAATTGAAGTCCCTGAATTGATGGGTGATAAAGGATAGTAGCCTCGTATAACATCGCAGCCCCTGGATTTTGTGTGCAACACAAGAGTCAATGTGGATTCCACGCGGGCTCATTAGCATGCACAATAGCAACGGGGAATTCTACCACCTGGGCAAATTAGTATGCATCATTTCCACGTGGATTTTCAACACGTTGGATAATTAATATGTAGATAGTTTCATGCGTGCCTCCAGGACATCGCTTTGTCTTAGGGGAGGTTAAACCACGCCTACTGCCAATCTCTAGAGCGACTATAAGCAGTTATTTCCCTACTTTGCCAGTCCTCCTGCCTAGTAGGGCGTTGCCAGAGTCCATCGAGGAAAGCGGTTAACGATCAAAGGCAGTGTTGGTCCCCAGAACGGACGAAGCAGAGTCACGCCGTCGTTTAACACCTCAGTGTGAACCAGAGAATCGCTCGCAGAACGAGACGAACGGGAAAGACGAGCGGGAAAGACGAGCGGTAAGAAGAGTTGGGTAATAGAGCGGGGACTGGCTGCGCAGAATCGCAATAGTTCCCTTATATCAAATAAGTTGTGAACTTTAGCGTGTCCCCCTGATCCTTCAATTCTTTAATTATATATTGAGACCACTGAAAATGTGTTTATCATTTGCGCCAGAGAGTTTGAACAAAGTACTAGCTGTATAGAACAAGATTTCCTGTGCATATCTTCTATATTGGAGTCTTAAATTCATTCTGTTTTGGGCCAGTGGTAATATATTAGTTTCAAGTGATCAGTGGTCTAGTTCTTCCATTTATTTAACTGGATTTTGTGTTAATTTAAACCTATTAAATAAACCCATCTCAAAAGTTTCCAGTTATAAATTAAATGATATA